>JADBJO010012778.1:45000-55958 GCA_016801955.1 Conus betulinus | reverse complement strand
TATTTTTTTACTAACATTTTCCTTTTTTTTTTTTTGTTTTCTTTCTTTTGATTTTTTTTTTTTTTTTTCTTTTTTTAATTTTTGTTTTTTTATGTTGTTGTTTGCGTCCATCTTTTTGAGGCCTCCTTCCTGTTGTTACTGCTAGGTCTTATTCCTGCTTCCTCATGCCTGCCATATCCTGCTGCTGTCCATGACCTCCTACTGATGACAATAACTGCTTAGTCCTGTTCTGGTGGATGCCACACATCTTTCCTGCAGTGGTCCCCTTCAACGTGCCAGTAACGGCGACCTTGACACACAAACTCATTAAAGGTAAAGACAGGGAAAGGAAATTCGCACTGAGGTAACCATGAAAGTAGGGCATGAAGGAGCCAGGGAATTCGAGCTGATTGATGGGAATGAGGATGATAAAGGTGTTGTTGTGGAGTTCCACGTGAGTCTGAACCTGCATGACAGGGCTGTACTCTACACTTCACTTTCATAACACATCCTTGCGTCAACCAGGCCTGGGAAGTACAGACACCTGCAGTGTTGGTCAGGAGATTTAAGCAGCACTTTCAGAGACACATCCGTGAAAATCCAGCTGTGTGGTTCCATTCTTCCCGTTTACACCGACAGCAAATTCAGTTCTCAGCAGAAGCGGGTCAGGGGCAGAGAAATCCCACAAATAAATGTTTCTGATGGGGAACGAACCTACAGCCTCTCATTGAGGATTCGTTGATGCTAAACACAGCATCATGGTGGCTAGTTGTGTATGTGATACTTAGTATCTGGCGGTAACTTCTTATTGCCATTGCTCAGATTTTTCTGTCCAGATTGGCTTTGAGGATTCATGTTTTGCATGCATATGTCAGACCTGTGGACTGTACGATGTTTGCCTATAATCTCTTGAAATTCAATACAGCTGTACGATTGTACATTTGAAAACCACATTGTACAAAATTTTGATTACCGAGCTCACAAAGATGTGCTAAACATGTAATCCGGCCAAGTCCAAGAGTCTGGTCCAACTTTCGTAAGTTCCCATGGCGCATGCATACTTCCTTCCTCTATGAATGCATATCAACATGGCTTCTTGTTCAGCTTCAACTTGTGCCCATGAAACAGACGATGAAAAATCAGTTTCATCGGTGGAAGTTGTTGTGGTCAAAAAGAAAAAGAAATATGAACAGAAGTACAACTAGCATATCATACAGTTTTCAAGTCCATTACTGCGTCAAAGAAGGGTGATACATTCGCACAGTGCACCACATGCAACTGTGAAATCTTGGTTGCTCACAGTCGTCGTTCTGACATTCAGTGGCACATCTATAGCAAAAGCCACAAGGGAAACAGTGATTAGATTACTGATTGTGAATGAAGCCACTTTAAGTTATACCTTTTGCTTTCTATGATAATAAATTTGCCGTGTTTCAAATGTCTCGAATGCATTCAACATTGTTTCCTAGATAGTTACTTTGCGCTGCTAAATCTTACACATTTTACACACAGTTGCACACATTTTTTACCCAAAACCAGCACATAGAATTTCTGAGGGTTAATCGGGTCTGATACGTAATCAGTCATCCATCCCACCAGCGCAGGACATACTTTTCAAGGAACGTTAGAATGGGATTTGAAGTGTATTCATTGGGGTTGAAATTTAAACACTTGTGGTGACACTTCGGAGCTGGGTTTAAACTTAATTAAATTAAAGTCACCTGAAGAACACTGATAGGGTGGAGGCTGCGTAGATGCTAACACCAAAGAGAAAATCTCCTTAACCAGTCTAGAGGGGAGAGTGAACCCAGGAGTCCTAAACCAAGAGGACAGGGGTTTATCAGTTAGGCTGTCGGGGGCCCCGCAGGTGCTTGTGGGTGTGGTGGGTTGACCGGAGGCTTTGTACTGTGGGTCCATAGGTGTCACAGAAATGTGCAGTTTAAGTCAAACAGGCCCGTGCATTTGGTGTGGATGCAGTTATATTAGTTGTCAAATTGTTGCTACCAGTCTGTAAAAGATGCATGTCTGGGATCACACCCGGAAAGTGTCCTTGACTGTGAAACTATGAAAAGTGTTTGAACTGTGTGATGTGTATATTGGGCATGAGAGGAGTGTGTGTGTGTGTGTGTGTGTGTGTGTGTGTGTGTGTGTGTGTGTGTGCTTGCGTGTGTGCGTATGTATATGTGTTTGTGTGTGCGTGTGAGTATGATGAGTATGTGTGTGTTTGTGTGTGTATGTGTGTGTGTGTGTGTGTGTGTCTGTGTGTAAGAGATATGCAGATAGAAGTCTGAACCGAATGAGTACTTTTAGATCATGGGAATTACTTCCTTTTTTTTTTTTCCCTCTGTTCTCATCTTCCATGTCCCAGTAGTGGCATTAAACCAGCATCATTCATTCTAACCCGCATACAGCCTGCCCGAGGTTGTTCTGTCTCGGCCCCAGCTGTAAGGCTTTCTCCTCTGCATCTCCCCTTCTCTCTCTTACTAACTACTTCCCTTCCCCTCCCATCCTTCTCCTTGTTCCTGTGCAGATAAATCTAGGAAGGGGTGAGGGGAAGAGGGAGGGGGAGGTGACCAAAACGGAAGAGAAAACTTTTCCAATCACCATCATCATTTGCAAGCATGGATTGCTGTGTGGCGTGCAAGCGGAAGAGCTTTTTCTAGCCAGTGCATATTTTGTCCTCGATGGAGAGAACCTGCACAGGTTGCAGGAGTGTATTGTGAGTTCCCAAGTGTGTAACCAGCAGAATTGTGAGCAAGCTTTTGCAGCAGCGGCATGTTTATATACGTTTTAACTGTGGAGCACTTTGCATGGATCTGGACTCTTTGATAGTGTCAGCCTCTAACGTGCAAGGCGTGTTTGAGTTTTGCTCTTCGTTTTGGACGGAATTTGCTCCAGTGGACCCGTCTGGTATTTGGGGATTGTGCAAAGAGCAGACCTAGGAGCTGTCATGTTTGTGCAAAGACTAAGTGGAGCTTATTGACTCGACTCGGGTCAATTGGTCGGGGAAAGAAGTGTGCAGATTTCAGATTTTTTTTTTTTACTCCAGGGACAGGGGGAGAGGGGGTAGAAGTTTTTAAGGGGGGACAAGTGAGGATGGGGGAGCGGAGGGGAGGGGGAGCCAAGAAAAGGATTTGCAAATTAGGCGAGAGCTTTTTACTTGTATCTTGGCATGTCGCATTCTTGCACTAGAAGAGAACCATCACAATGGTTACGCTTCATGGTATTCCTGCTGTGTAAGGGCGCATGGGTCACAGAACTTTTTTTTTTCTCTCAGTATCCTGCGCTGTACTTGGTCGCTAACAGATGGAAGGATTGCGGTTAACTACTAAAACCGTTGATTTACTGATTGTGCAAATGTTGCGTTGGTGCTTTTTTTTTTTTTTTTTATACTGCATGAAAATGAAACTTATTAGAACTTTGGTAATTGGTATGCAGTCACTATACCCCAGAACTGGACTGAAATAGATTTCACTTTACCAGAATGGATTGATTGGTCTGAATGTTGTACTGCCAATTTGAAACTTGGTATACAAAAAAATTAGCCATGTGGAAAAGAAAATCCTATCCTCTCAGTTTTGGGGTAAAGTGCACTCTACTGTGTATGTGTGTGTTTGCGTCTGTGGGTGTGTTTTATGTGTCAGAGTGTGTGTGAGTGTGTGTGAGAGTGTGTGTGTGTGTGTGTGTGTGTGTGTGTGTGTGTGTGAGCACATGGGTGCGTGTGTATGCATGTATGTATGTGGTACAGGTCTAGTATACTTGTTTGGAAAATTTATCAAATTTAGGTGTTTTAAGCATTGAGATATTCAAAGTGATTTGGATTTTGCAAATGGCAAAGCAAAGTTTTCAGTTTAATTACTGTGGTGTTTGAAGTTTGTGAGATAACTGAATTGTGCTGTTTCATATAGAGTACTGTTTGCAGAGTTATGTTTGTGCAATAGTTGACCGGTCAAATGGCCTGTGTTTGTCCTCTCTCAGAAGACTTCTGCATTATGTATTTGATGTGTTTCTGGCATTAAAATGTTAGTTTTATTCACAGTCCTGCTGCTTCCATCTCCCTCATTTGGTAGGCATTTCATGTTTGTGGTATTTGCTCATATGTTTTACAGCGATCACAGTCCCCGACTTCCACTCTCTCTCTCTCATCCTGATTATTTCAAAGACAGGGTTTGTAAGAGACCTTCGAAGACCCCCCCCCCCCCCCCCCCCATGTCGGGGTGTTGAAAATCCTTCAGATTTGGACTGTGGTGTAAGTAATTAGCAAAGAGCTTGACAGTTCTTGAAAATGAGGGATTTGATGGAGAAATTTATTTGTACTGGGCTTGAAACCATTACAAAACCAGATGTATGACTAGAAAGGGAAAAAATCATTGTAGAGCAAATCTTCCGTCTGCCAGAAGTAGTATCCTCTCCACTGCTTTGTGTTACAAACTGTTGTGGGTCCATTTTATGAAGGGAGATCACTATCCAGCAGGTTTTTAGTACCCCAGGTCTTGGCTCCCAAGGTCTGTCTTCCTTCATCCCCCTATCACAGTGTAAATCATGTGACCCCAAGGGAGATAACTATCCAGCAGGTTTTTAGTACCCCAGGTCTTGGCTCCCAAGGTCTGTCTTCCTTCATCCCCCTATCACAGTGTAAATCATGTGACCCCCAAGGGAGATCACTATCCAGAAGGTTTTTAAGTACCCCAGGTCTCAGCTCCCAAGGGAGATCACTATCCAGCAGATTTATAGTACCCAGGTCTCAGCTCCCAAGGTCTGTCTTCCTTCATCCCCCTATCACAGTATAAATCATATGACCCCAAGGGAGATAACTATCCAGCAGATTTATAGTACCCCAGGTCTCAGCTCCCAAGGTCTGTCTTCCTTCATCCCCCTATCACAGTATAAATCATATGACCCCAAGTGGCTCAGCTTACAGCAATCATGGTTAAGGGCAAGTAAGTCAAATTTGCAGATGGCTGTCCAGCCCTGGTTTAGAGACAGAATGTGAAATACCCAGAGTGATGCTTCCAGAAAAATGATTAAGCTGAAGAAAGCCTGATGATGATGGGTATGGTTAGACTAAAACAATAGAAGAGTAGACGCAAGATTTATATTTCAGCTATACATTGTCAGGAAAATGTGTGTGTAGATAAGAAATCACGTTTCTTGGTCGTTGTTCAAGAGAAACAAAACAATATACTTTATGTGCAGTTTGTTTCTTTCACAATTATTTTGATGAGAAGATGTGTGTGGTGACTTATTTCCTCGTAGTTTATTTTCTGTGCATTGATTTTCTTTTTTTTTTTTTTTTTTTTTTTTTAAATTTGTCATTTTTATCTTCGTATTTATTTTATTCTCGGGACCATATTTAGATTCTATTTTTCTTGCATGTTTCAGGTTCAGCAACTCCAAGTGAAGGAGCTGATGCAGCAGCATCTGCACAGTCGCCAGCTCCAGCGAAATAATTGTCACGTCTCGTAGTGTTTTTCTGTCGTCATACATACACGTACCATTTAGACATTGTCTCCAAGTTGTAATCTTTCGTGCGTGCGTGTGTGTTGATCTCTCCCTCCCCCCCCCATTCTTTAAATGACTATTGTTGTCCAGTCAGACAAGTGACAGTTGTCAGAGAGTGACGTTTTGAATATGAATCGTGTCTTGCTATGAGGTAGGTGTATATAGCTGCCAGCCACAGACATTGCTAAGGATGTTTTTTTTTTTTTTTTTTTAATAGTCATTGTTATCATTCACGGAATCCATACCTCAGTATCAAAATCACCATTGACATCAAAGTTTGTACTCGGTTTTGAAACAGATAGGGAAGGTATGTGCATAGAAAGGGGGAAAGATTTAAGTTTTGTTGCTTATCCACATGGTCCTGTCCAAGTTCACGCCAGGTGTTCTCCCTCGCATTTGGTAGAATGCATCGGCGCCCGCTGACAACTAATGCCATTACTTCCCCAGAGGGAGGCGAATTCTCCCCCAAAACGAACCGCTCCCTCGCATCAAAATGATCGATTTTGCTTCTCAAAATGTTGGCAGCTATGTACTGTGTAGATACCATTTTGTTGGCCGTACGCAAAATTAATCCGCCAAGAAAAATTAGTTTGTGGTTTTTGTGCCCTTTTAAGTGCGCATGTACTTTGGTTCCCTGTTGGAGAGGGTACCTGGTCCATGGAAGAGAATTTTAAGAAACGTTTTTTTTTCTTTTGAGGTAAGAATTTTCATGTGCTTGGGTTTGCCAGAGCGAGTTTTGGTTCTTTGGCTGGTTAATTCTCACCTGAGACGCTCCAGTCTTGGCAGCTGCCATCATTCCCAAGATGCTGTGTGAAAAGATCCATGCCGGTCCTTGCTGACTGTAACATAACAAGCCAGGCCTAAACCCAGTCTGTCTAGTTGTCTAGTGGGTTTCAGCCATTATCATAGGCAGGAAAAATCTGCTCTGGATAATTAGTAAAATTACCAGACTCAATAGCTATAGCTGTGAACTGATTAAAATCAACTTTTCTGAGTTGAAAATGTGCACATATTGTCCATTTCACATAAACAGAAAAATAAAATAATGTGTGAGCTTGCTTTGTTTAAGATTTCTGTTTCCAAAACTCATTCAGTTGCTCTGTATAGAGTGTGTAAAGTACAAATAGCACATAATTAGGAATGTTTGTATGCATGAGATATAAATGTGAAATGTATGAAGGATAGACAGCGAGGATTTTGGGTTTTTTTTTTTTTTTTTTTTTTTTTTAGGACAATGTTGGGAGTAAGACAGTGTTTCCAAAGTCGTTATTTTGTAGATTTCACAGAAATCAAAGGCACATACTGGCACAGAACCATCAAAGCTGTTTTTTTGGTGAATGAGGTGTTAATTCATCAAGGTTTTCCGCTTTGTATTTGCAGTTTAAGTGATCGTAATTACTCATTGTTTTAATTTCTGATCAGTGATCGTTCAGTTGCATATATCCAAACAGCCCCACATTCGCCGTGGAAAAGGGGTTTCTCGGGTATGCTTTTGGATCTGTTTAGGTTTGTTCAAAGAGAATATCAAACACACACAAACACTCGCACGCATGCATGCGTGCGCACACACACACACACACACACACACACACACACACACACACACACACACACAGGTCAAAAGGTGTGCTTGTTAGAAATGACATTGTTGGTTGACCTTAATTTGCTCTCACGATTCATTAGAAATTCAGTATGGCCCTGAAGATTTGAAACTCCAGTACTATGGAAGTAAATAGGTGACATTTAGGATAGATTGCTGAGATCGATTGTAGCCTGTTGGAAGTTTTCCCAGCTCTGTAGATCTGACATTCTAGCTCATTCAAGAACCAGAGTTGCATTTTGCTGGATGTGAGGATGAGTTGTTTCCCTTGAAAAGATACTGCCAGAATTGGATGACAACCAGCAGATCAAAGCAACTCCACTCCTATCTGTGCAAAACAAAATTGTTGAGTTCAGATGAGATTACAAACAAAAGATGGTTTAAGTCTTAGATATAGTTAGGCAGACGCATGGTAGCTTGTTCAGCAAGGAACAGTCATGAGAGTGTGGAGCATGTGCCCCTCCCCCCCTCCCCCTCGCCCATCTTTTTTTGAACAATTGTGACCATATCCGTCTCTGCTCACTCTCTCTCTCTCTCTCTCTCTCTGTGCACACACACACACACACACACACACAGTGACAACACACACACACACACACACACACACACACACACACACACACTCTCAACACACACACGCATGCACACGCACACACACAGGTTCACATTGATGTTTCGCCCTTTGCAATTGTTTGCCATTTTGATCAATGTTTGATGTTCTGAGACAAACAGATTTACCATGGACTTTTCTCAGTTTGTTGTCTAGAAATCTTTGATCGTGGAAACAGTATGTATGGATGTGGACCGTGGTAAATGTAGAACGAGAGAAGAGGGATGAATCTGAATAGACCATCAAAGAATATGTCCTAGGAGACTGTTGTTTCTTTTTTTTGTTTTGGAATTAAAACAAGGTTTTTGTTTTGCTTAGTTTCGTTTTTAAAAATTTGTAATGAATGCTTCTGGAAACAGTGCCCCCTTTCCCATTTCGTCACCGCCATTCTCCCTCTCTCCGCCCTTTCCCTCACTGTTCTTCGTCCCCTCCCCTCTCCTCTCACATATCCTCCTCCCTGTCTGTCCTCACCCTTTTCATCGCTCTATTGTTCAGTGTGGTGATTTATTGTGAAGCAATTTCATTCATGTTGTGGGGGAGTGGGAATTTGTTGTCTTTTCTTTTTTTTTTTTTTTTTTTTTTTTTTTTTTTCAAACGTCTACTTCAAATGTGGTATTGTGTAAAGAGGCGGCACAGTTTTTTTCAAAGTGTGTTCAGCGAACAAATGTTGCTGGTAACGACTGTAATCAGGAATGACCGACAGATAAAGCGCCACCTACAGTGAGCACCTGCAGTCACAAGAAAGTTTTATCTCCCTCTGCCAGTTATGTAGCCTCACATACATATATTTACATATTTATTTGTGTCAATAAAAGAGAAAGAGATGAAAGAATGCTTTATGGGAGTAATTATTTGTATCGAAGTAAGAGAAAGAGAGAAAAGAAAGCTTTAAGGGACGTAACCTCTGATTCAGTTTCTGTTCATTTACAATCCACTGAATCTTTGGTTGAAACAAGATATGTGTTTTTAAGTCAGAGAATTTTTATTATGAATTGGTCATATTTTTTCCAGGCACATGGTTAAAAGAATGGTTCTCGGATTCATAGACTGGTATACATTCTTTGCAGAATTTTTAACACAGGTGCCAGTTTTCGGTTACTGATATATTCATTTCATTTTTTTTTTTTTCTCCCACTTATTTCTGCCACACATAAAAGTTCTTGCTCTGTCTTTCCATCCTCAGGAAAAGAAAAAAAAAACAAAAACGTCTGCCGATGACTTTGCATGCATTTAGTCAGGAAACGGTCATTTTCTCATTTGGATCAAAAGGAAAGAAAATAGAAGTACATGTTTTGAGCATCAGAAACACCTCCTCTTTCAAAACGAGAAGTGTTGAAATCAAAATCATTGGAGAGCCAAGAATTATGTTTGTAGAATGGGTGATTTGCTGTATGTACATGCACCCCTCCTCTCCCCCTGTCCCCTCCCAACACACATCCACTTTCCTTCCATACCCTCCACCCCCCCTACCCTACCCCCCCCCCCCCCTTCCCCCCAGCACACCCTCCCATGTGCATTCTTCCCAAGTTTTTTCTGTCAATGTGTTAGTAATTTTTGCTGGAGTCAGCATCCTGTGCTGTCATAATTTTCCTCCTCTTTCTTTTTTCCCCCTGAATTCCTCCAAGGAGGAACTGTGTAAACCCACTCTGTGTATCTTGTCCAGGTATTTTTGGTGAAAGAAGACAATAAATGTGAAATATGACTTTATGGCTTTTTGAGTTCGAAAGTGTGTGAGTGTGGGTTACAAACTTCATCGTTGACTTGCCTGTCAGACCTGTGCACCCAGCGTGTTGCGTGTATTTTGTACTCTGCTTACAAAAAATACATTTCAAGCTCCATATCTCTCTCTCACACACACACACACATGCACGCGTGCGCACACACGCACCAAAAATCGTACTTCACACGAAAACCATTTGTTTCTTCTTTTTTTTTTTCAAAATTTAGATTACATTTACGAAAATTGTGCCGAGTTTCAAGATTGTCACGCTCTTGCAGTTAGCCCTGCCAAAATCAAAATTAAGGCTCACCTAATGTGAAGTCGTAGGCTTCCAATTAAGAAACCTTTCAATGAAGCGGCCTGGAGCGCTGTGGCAATCAAAGAGGAGAAATGCTCCCAAACGTTACATTTTTGGCTACAGAGGTTGGGCTGGCCAACATGATTTCCTGAAAGGAGGAGAAGACTTCAGACCACTGTTCATCTCTTTGCGACTTCAAAGGTTGTCAGTACCTGCAGTTCAATACTGTGATGACAGGTACGGAAGTTGTTGCTTGGATACAAAATCTTGACCACAGGTGATAGAAATAGTTTATCGTTACATTAAGTTACCATGATAAAATCTGTCCTCATGTAGAACAGCCAGTCATTACACTTTGGGTGTGAGTAGTAATGTGTTTTGTTCAGTTGGATTTGTATTTCACTCGCCTGTGAATTACTACGCATTAGAACATGAAATCAGGTGTGTATGATTATGTGGTCATTCTTTTCTTGTACTGAAAAAGATAAATGCTCCACACACACACACACACACACACACACAGAGCAAATGAGAGAGAAGAAGATCCAGGAATGAAAAATGTTACATCTGTGTAGTTGTACAAATCACAGAGGACGAACAAAACTAGGTGCATAAGAAAAGCGGAAGCTATGGATTCTGATTACATTTGCCATAAAATCCAACTGAACTTGACTGTCATAGTCAAATATTGTTTACAACTACATAAATTCATATGACGTTTGTTTTTATATTTTTAGAGTTATTTGCTAAGATCGTCTCTATGACTCATCTAAAAATCGCTTGGCTGTATCATTTTATTGGCTCTTGGCATCAGGATAAACAACCGAGAAAAACCTCATCCAAGCCATTTGAAATTCACTTAATCAAGGCAAGACAGGCTGCACACCAAAAAAATTAATGCGCCAAAGCCTTGCTTAAGGCATAAAGTATTTTTATAGAGTGGTGCAACTGGATTGTTTCAAAAATGTTTCTTGTATCTGAACATTGATTCTCCTCATCTTTCATATGTCCATCAAGGTACTAGCCAGGTGCTTCCAAGCAGACTGATTATAAATCAAAGGAATGGCACTATTTTGTGCTCTTGGGGCTGGCGCAAAGATAGGGTCACAGATGTGAGCAAAGGCCTGAAATGTGTGTCAAGCAAGGGGAAGGCCATGTATTTGAAAAGTTAATTCTGATTTCATCCGTGAAGATCCCCCTAAGCAAGGGAAGTAGTTGGTGGGGAGTTGTTCTTTTTGATCAAGTATCA
>JADBJO010012778.1:27500-40000 GCA_016801955.1 Conus betulinus | reverse complement strand
TCACGAAACGCCAAAGACCTGGAACATACCAAGCGCGAACTGTGCACTAGGACCTCCTGGACGCAGCGCGAATACTACTACTTCACCAGCGCGAACGTTGGCACTCGAACGCTGTGGAGTCCTACTCTCCCAAACGCTGACGTCGTGAACAATCAAAACACTCGAAAGCCGAAACAGGCCGGCCATGTAGTCACATCAACGGCTGGTCGCCACAGTCACGAGACAAACCCTTCGCTAGTGTCTGCCTCCATTGAGCAATACGCTCATAGTAGAGCCACAGGGAAGGAGCGAACCGACGAATAAACATGTTCCAGCAGCCCCCGCCAGCTTTCCCTGAGGTCTGCTTCAACATAGCTGCCTCAATCCACTATTTTCTGAAAGTCGGTCATCCACTCGAACTCAGTTCAGGAAACAGAATCGATTGCTGATACTTTGTAATTTAACACTACTGAAAAACACTCTTTAACACGTACTGTTCAGTGTGACAGAAATTGAAACAGTGTACTGGATTTTGTTCAAATAATTATAACAACCCCTCATCCTCTTCTTGCTTGTTTGGGTTGCTTGGTTGGGTGGTTTCTGTTTTCGTCTTGTTTGTTTACTAGGGGGAAAACACGTCGATAATGGGCACATACTTAAGTGTGACTTATATGAATTTTGTTCAAAGTTGTATCCGAAGACTTATACAGTGTCAAGATTATTACAGGGAAAACTTTTTGCAATGCACGTGAGATCAACAAGGTGTATATAGGCCTAGAGCCGCTCACGTACAATTTGCCGAAAGTCCTTTAGCAAGAGGCCGTCGTTGTTCTATGGGCCAGAAACCGCTAATGTCCTACGAGCCGGAAGCCGCAAAGGACCGGTTGCCTCTGAAGCAAAGTCTGTAGATCTCAGGAAGTTCAAGAGGTTCTGTGTTCGCGCGCAGATGGTCAGCTTTATTGTCAGAGCAGCGTTGGCTCATGTTCTTTGGAGTTTGCTCGCACACTGGTAAGGTCAATGCCACCCTGACTCGTGATCCTGTGGCCGTGGCTTCGTGTGTGTGTGTGTGTGTGTGTGTGTACACCGCCTATGGTGTACCAGAGAGATTTTTGTGTGCTATCACTGAGGAGTGCCACGGTTGATGTATAAATCAACCAAGGCAGGTAGTCTGATGACCCGGATAAGGGGGGGGGGGGGGGGGGGGGGGGGGGGGGGGGGGGGGGGGCGGTAATTCAAAAGAGGGAATACTCTCGGCTAGACCGGGGAAGAGACCGGGGAAAGTTATGGCGGGGCCACAGATGTGCCAACCCCAATTCCAAGGGAGACCAGTAGTTGTGGGAGGGGCTCACTATTTAGGGTATCGCTCAACCAGGGAGATTTTAAGTTAATAGTTCTGCTTACTATTTCCTTAATTCAAACTTGTGAGACCTAGGATTACGCAATGTTTGAGAAGATGTTGTATGCTTAGGTTAGAGGGACATGTAGGTGATATGAAGCTTGCAGTTAATAGCTGCTGTTAAACATGTAAGACCCTTATAAATATTCATGAGGCATAGGGATCTGAGTGGATGGCGTCCCTAGGTGGCGCCAAGAGAAGCGTTGGAGGTTGGGGAATTACTGAGTCAGGCCCCAAATCTCAAACAGAGAGGACTACACCTATTCTGTGAAGTGCGGTGATGGTGTTCTGATGGCACCAGGAATGTAAGTTTATGCATTTTTTTTCATTTCTGTATTCTGGCAGTGCATCTAAGTACTATGTACTTTGTATTTTGCTATGTGTATATGTTAGACAGTTGACCATACTCCATTGTTATCATGAAATGAGAATTGATTGTTCCATGCTTTGTATTCTTGACCTTTTGGGTTTTCTATAGGTTTTTATTGAGCACTAAGATTTTGAAATTATTTTAGAAGTCGAGTTCATATTTGGTTGCTTATATGTATGAATACATGTTGGAAGGAAAGACTTACTTAATTGCTGACTGGATTTCTTGGTTAATAAATGAGCTATTTTAATATTTTGTTTATATTTTGAGCAATTAGATAAAGATGTAGTCTCCATGCTGTGCATAGATGTGTAGATTAAGGACTGATGGGTCTGTGCAGGATAGAAATTCAGTTAGGTATTCGGACAATCGCTGGTCAACATCTTCGGAAATTTAATAGGCAGATGTACAGGTTATTTCACGCTTGCATAGAGTCAGTTATGCTTATTTTAAAATTATGGTTGAAAAACTCTAGGAATGGCAAAAGGTGTGCATTGGAAGAAAGTGCTTTGCTTAAGAAAAAAATAAAAAACAAAAAAAAAAAAAAAAAAAAAAAAAAAAAAAAAAAAACAAAAAAAAAAAAAACAAAAAAAAAAAAAAAAAAAAACAAGTTAAAAAAAAAATGGAAAGAAAAAAAGTAGACAAAAAAAAAAAAAAAAAAAAAAAAAAAAAAAAAAAAAAAAAAAAAAAACAAACAAACTATATCCGCTTGCATAAAGGCCGTTTGCTTAAACAAAATATAAATGAAAGATGCACCAATAAACATCTCGAAAAAAATGGATATACGTGAATTGATCAAAAAAAAAAAAAAAAAACGAAGTTAACGGATGACTGTTTCGGTGAAGAGACAATAGAAAATATATTAGATGATGTTCTGTGACAATAGAAAATGAGCAATCTAAATAAAATACAGAAGCTATGGAGTCCTTATAACTGTTATGTTTATTGTAATGTGTTAAATGAAAGTGAATAAGCAGATAGTATAGTGATGTAATAGGCAGATTATTAGTAGTGGTTCTAGAATTTATAATTGAGCAGTTGAGACATGGGTCGTTAAATGATGGCCAGTAAGGCAATATTGTTGTGTGTATTGACTTAAGCGGCTGACACACGAGCCTTCCCGCCCGTACGCTTCGGAAGTACCGGTCGATCCTAAAACGTAGTAAATATAGTAAACATACATCTCAAACGGACTTCGGCATCCAGTTATGGGCTATTGGAATAGATGATTTTGCATTGCTTTTTGACCGGAGCGATAAGCCGTAGATCTCTCTCTCTCTCTCTCTCTCTCTCTCTCTCTCTCTCTCTCTCTCTCTCTCTCTCTCTCTCCTGAGCATATTTCTTTTCTCAAGAACGTGTCACCATACCGGCTATATGTATCTGTCTCCCATATTTACATGATGAAGGTTACAAGCTTGTTGCCTATATTAGGCTGTTTGCCTTTAATGCCAACTGAAATTCGCATATTTCTTTGTTGCTGTTTCATGTTTTTTTTCATTTTATGAGTCGAAGTGTTGCACTTGATTATGTTCACTGTCGATTCCTCTGACTGGTTGTAATTTGGGGATGCAGTCTGTTATCCCATGTTGCTTAGTTATAGAAGCGAAGTGATCAGCAGTTATGACGGAGCACATGGAATGAGATGGAATAATTGTGTTAGGGACATGAATCCCACATAATTGGAAGCTGCTGTTCCGATTTAGGGCAGCACAGGGTTGAACTGTGTCTTTGAGGTTAGGTTCACCCTGGTTTCAGAGTGGTCGTTTTGTCCCTCAGTTAGTTCTTGTTTGGATACGTTATCATTGTTGATAACCTCTGCGCAAATCCAATGCAAGAGACTAAAGAGCTATAGTGATTGAACCTATGGTTCTGAATACCATAGTATGGCACATTCCTAATTATGTGTCTCCTGGATGATATGCTCTGGCTCGCAGTCAGAATGAGGGACACCTTATCCCTGAAACTGACCAAATCTTGTAATTTTGCTAAATGATTCAAAATGGAGGGACTGTTGGCGGAGAACGAAGCAAAATTTAGAAAGAGTGGGGGTTAGTTGCCGCCAAGGACATTGACAAACAAAGTACAGAACAAGACACCAAGTGTCCTGTACTTTGTTTGTCAATGTCCTTGGCGGCAACTAACCCCAATTCTTTCTAAATTTTGCTAAATGATGTTTATCTGTCACGTTGAAGAAATTGTGCAATGATTCGGATGTATGTGAACTATACTATGCAATGGTGTAAGATGCGTCTGTGGTTTACGTTCGTTTGCATTTTTATTTACAGGCCACGGTTGCTAGAGCTCTTTTCTTTACTTGTACCTTTTTCTTTTCCTATTTCCCTTTTTCTTTTCGCTTTAGTTTTACCTTTCTTTTTTTGCTTTACCATCTGTTTCCTTTTTGCTGGGCATTGTCACCAGCCCCTTTTAGGCACAAAAAGCTATAGACCAAATTAAAAGAAAGAAAATCTTCACTGGGCCTGTCTCATTTGTCTTGTTTTGGATGAACCTAGTTCAACTTTCTCCCGAACCCGATCTCCCCTTGTGCGTTTCTTTACAGTAGGAACAAGGGGAGGTTTACATGTGTGTGTGTGTGTGTGTGTGTGTGTGTGTGCACGCGGCAGGATAGAAGAGAAGAGGGAGAAGGAGCGTTTTGGTAAAGGGTACAATTGTGGCGTATGGCCACTCACCTCTGACGCTCGGCCCAATCAAAGATGGGCGTTGGTCCGAGCTGCAATGAAGTTTCCTATTTCCTGTCAGGAAGTTTCCTATCAGAAAAATGATTGTAGCTGGGAGCTGCTTTCATCGATTGTTGTTTCTCTTCAGGCCGTTGGACGACCAGTCTTCACGCTAAAGTGATGGTCGACGCGTCCCACGGCCCTTCGACTCGCTTGAGTGTAGGCCTAGCCGTTCGCTTGGGTCTTGCTGGAATGTTATCTCCCACTGAAATCCGTCTGAAGAGAACACCCCGTGCGTGCCTGCACCCTGTCTCTAGCCTATACAGGCTTCCAATGGTGAGGCAGGATTGTACGGCGGTTGAGAACAGCACTTCTTGGAGCCACACTGGCCTTTTAGGCGTTT
This sequence comes from Conus betulinus, assembly GCA_016801955.1. NCBI lineage: Eukaryota > Metazoa > Mollusca > Gastropoda > Neogastropoda > Conidae > Conus > Conus betulinus. Next base: position 35,177 of record JADBJO010012778.1, on the reverse strand, counting down.
CTCTATTGTTCCCAACAATGACATGCTGGAGAAATAATGTTGTTATGGCCATTATTTCCGCCTGATCCGTTCGATAAATCTAGAAGAAACAAAAAACAAACAAACAAACAAACAAAAAAAACAATACTGACGATAACAAACTAAAAAAAAAATCTTCCATTTGATAAAACCAGTATTTTGAAAGTCATCTAACTTAACTGTATTATCTTTCCATTTGATAAAAAACTAGTATTTTGAAAGTCATCTAACTTTACTGTATTCTTATTAAGCCCAGCTTGGATTATTGCTGGAATAGAATGACTGAAAAATTTCTGTTCGACCCTTCTGTGCGGGTCGGTAATCATGGAGGAAAAACAACAACAACAACAACAACAACAACAGCACCAACAAAATAAAAACCCGACAACAAACGAACAAAAAACAAGAACCTCTTCATATGTAAAGAGATGAAAGACCCTTCTGTGATGATTTTTCGTCGCGCTTTGCTTTTTGTTTTTTCGGAATGTGATTTTCAGACCGCTTACTTTTTCTTTTCTTTTTTTTTTTTTCAGTTTTCAAAATTGGTCCCGCGGGGGACGGGAGAAAGGGGGCCTCGAGAACTCTTGGGAGAGGGAAGCAAAATGGTGGGCAGCGTGGTGGGTGGCGAGGTGGGGGTGATGCTCCTGACCCCCCTCCCCTAAATCCTGTCTGCACACGAATGCTGATCCGACTGAGCTGCTGCGAATCTGCCTCTATCTCAGACCTAAAGGACTTGCCCACTGCTTCTCTCTCTCTCTCTCTCTCTCTCTCTCTCTCTCTCTCTCTCTCTCTCTCACACACACACACACACACACACACACACACACACTTTCTCTCTCTCTCTCACACACACACACACTCTCTCTCTCTCACACACACACACACACACACACACACACACACACACACACACACTCATACTCATACTCTCTCTCACACACACACACACACACACACACACACACACACACACACACACACACACACACAGACGAGAGTAACAATCATCCTAATGCAGTCCTTCGTACCCCTGTTCTGCTTAAATGTTGATGTTTACATCCGATACTGCGCCGACGGCACATAACATGACATATAATCGTTGCTGGCCACCACAGACCGCTCACAGAGGCAAACAACAGCATCCGACCATGTTTCCAGCCATAAAACTTTCAGTCATGCATTACGTGCAGCGATTTTGAATGAACGAGGCGAGAGGGTTCGCTGAATGAGGATAAAAAAAGAAAAGAAAAGAAAAAAAAAAAACAGGCAAAAGTTTAGGAACACCGAAGTCGTCAATTCAAATTCAGAACTGGGCTGTTTAGCGAACTGTTAAGTAATTAATCTGCAAGTCGTTCTGCATGATTTGTGCTGGAAGTGTGGGGAAGACGAGAATTCAAATGTAAATGCGTTAATCAAGTTTCGGAATCGCGCTCATTGCGTTTGGTCATTTCTTGCTGCACACATTTGGCCCTGCGCTAGAACTGTACAGTTGAATGACGAATCGTAGAGTTGATGGAAATGTTACATCGTCCTGCGGTGGTACTTCGACCAACGTTAAAAGTAAATGGAAATTTGCCGGTCGCTGCGGTGGGCCTGCTTCGACTCGTGTGTTAAAACGAAATGAAATTGATGGTCGTGCTGCGGTACTTTTACTAATATTTCTAACGTTAAAATAAACGGAAATATTAGAGTTCTGCAACAGTGGTTCAACCACAGTTATAGAGCTGTTTGGTGATGTTGCACACAGGCCTGCAGCGTACGTTGACACATGATAAATGAACATGTTACATTACAGTGCTACGTTTTGCAGTACTTAGACTAATGTTACTGATTTAAAGGGAAATGTTCACTCGGTTCCTTCTGTCGCACTTTTCGCTAACGTTATCAATGTTGAAATGAGTGGACATCTTATAGTCCTACATGCTGCCTACTTGAGCTGATCCTACTAGAACAAACGGATACGGCGTGTTCCTGTGGAGGCAAGCTTGCTGTGAATGACGTAACTGATGGTCATGGAAACGAAAGCAGCCTTCATTCCTGGAATGCCTCACGACTGCTTCACGCGAAGATCACGTTAGCGCAGTCATCACTGGAGCCAGAACCATCACAAATCTTCGGTTTTCACGTGACGTCGATGGCCTGACAGACTGTGAACAAGACCTCGCCAGGCTTGCTGATCGTTAGGATGAAACATCAACGAGCCATGGCGTGGAAATCAGCGACCAGAACAACCGAGTGTGTGGCCAGCCACATGACCATCGCTACTCATACAACTACCAGCTGCTGCGGTTAAGCGGTCAGTGTCGCGAATTCACGGTTGGGAGGTCCTGGGTTCGATGCCAGTCATATCCATTGATTTGTGGAATTTTTCTTCGCTGACATACTCCTTCCCCACAGTTAAGTTTGCTATGGGCTCAAGCGAGAAGAGTGGGATCACACAGTCGAGTTTCATCCACGTAATGGATGCAACTCTTAGAGACCCGGTCAAATTTCTTGACCAACATTGCGGGTGTCTGTATGTCTCCAGTCTGGTTGACGCCAGGACATAATGATTGTGAAAGTAAGCGCACACAGTACAGCCCTGTTATGCAGTCTCAGACATGAATGGAAATCCGTAGCATCGTCTTTCATCTTATTAGATCGACATAGAAAACGCCTCAAATTCTGTGGCCCTTCATGCCCTGTTCACACCTGGTAAATTCAGTTTGCATTACTTCTCCACGTCTGTACCGTTGGTTTGGTTCTGTCAGGGCCAACCATGAGGACAGATTCATGGGGACTGTCGCTGGGCGGATGGACAGACTTGGTGACGTCCTCCACAGTGACAGCTCACCCACGCTGGCTCCGCTACTTTGCAATCATTGTCGTTGGGAGGGGGGCTTAGTAGGTGGTGTCTGTGCACGTTGGATCAGAACAGACACCAATGAACACCACCAAAGTGACTCGGCAGCAGTGCATTGCGTTCTCTTGGGGCTGCCACATGATGACGTGACATTGACTGCTCCCAATGGATTGCATGACCTGGGGCTGTGGAGGGATGGGTCTGGGTGTGGCTGTGGACAGTGGATTAGAATGAGCAGCGGCGCCGCTGCTAATATTAGTTAGGGAAAAGAGGCTGGGATAGCTCAGTGGTAGAGCGCCGGACTGGTAATCTTGGGGTTGCGGGGTTCGAATCTCCATTGGGCTGTTTCGGTACATGGGCATTTTCCCCTCTGAGTTAACATTGGTTCTGACTCCATTTCCCATACAGTCCTTTGAATGAGACTATATAAACCGAGGTTCCGTGTGTGAACGCTCGCGTAACATCTTGCACACATGTGAAATCCTATCAGCAACTTCTGGGAAAGAAGGCCAGTTTGGCCGTTGGTATGGATGACATGTTACACATAGCATGTACCTTCCCCGAAGCTGGAGCATGGCTGCCTTAATGGCGGGATAAAGAACGGTCATACACACAAAAAATCCACTCCCTTTATTGGTAGATGGGATTAATCCTTGCCTGTCTATACAGGGAGTGTCCGTAGGAGTATCCAGCCTGCGTTCGCAGAAAAAAGGGGGAAAAACAAATAACTGACCAAGGTCAGAAGCTGGAATCTGTTCAACACTTCACTCACCTGGGATCCATCAAACAGAAATCCTGTCCAGGACAGCCCTCCAACAAATGAAATAGATGGAGATGTTATAATACAGTCCTGCTATGGTATTTCAACTGATGCTGAAATAAAAGTAAAGTCCTACATAGTCATGGCTTGATGCTTCGACTAATGTTGAAATAAGTGAATGAAAAATGCTACACAATCATGCCGTCGTTCTCTGGGCAAGTTTAAAAAGTAAGATGTTTTATATAACCAGCCGCCATGGCGAAGTGGTTAGCGTCGCGGACTCCCGGCTGGGAGGTCGTGGGTTCGAATCCCATCAGAGTCATGTTGGTTTTTCTGCCCCCACTGGCTCCTACCCAGAGTTGAGTTTGCTGCGGACTCAGTTGGGAAGACTGGGAGCACACAGTTGAGTTTCATCCACTTAATGGATGCGTTTCTGAGAGTGTTGCTCAAATTTCCTGACCAACACTGCAGGTGCCTGTATCTCTCGGGCCTGGTTGACGCCTGGATATATATGAAAGAAAGGAAGCGTAGAGTACAGCCCTGTCATGTAGTCTCAGACCGAAATGGAAATCCGTAGCACCATCTTAATCATCCTCATTCCCATCGATCAGCATTTAAAAAAAATGTCTCAAATTCTGTGGCCCTTCATGCCCTGCTCTCACGGTGACCTCAGTTTCGATGTCCTCTCCACGTCTGTGGTCTTGGTTTGGTTCCGTCGGGGTCACCGGTATCGGCGTGTCCATGGGAGCTGTCGTTGGATGGACGTGGTGCCGCCCTCCGGAGGGAGAGCTCACTTACGCCGGCTCTGCGACTAAGCAATTATTGTCGTCAGTATGGGGCTTAGTAGGTGGTGTCCTGCGTATGTTAGATCAGAACAGGCGCCACTGAACACCACCGAAGTGACTCGGCAGCAGTGCAGCGTCTTCTCCGGTGGGTTGCCTCTTGACGACTTGACATTGACTGCTCCCTGTGGATTGCCGGTGCCGGGGCTGCGGTGGGGCCAACCGGGCTGTGGCTGTGGATGGGGTGTCGGAATGAGCGGCGTGTATGCACTGTCTCTGAGGTGGCGCAGAGGTTGGGACAGCAAAAAAAAAAAAAAAAGTTTCATATTCTTGCTGTGGAATAGCAGAAGCGAAGGAAAGTTTCATCATCTTGCTGCAATGCTGCGATTCGTTCTGTCTGCGCATGGTCAGACACACACACATTCGTACGCTTTCTCACACAAGCACTCTTTCTCTCATCCACAAGACAAACAAAGCTGGTAGGATTTCTATCTTTCATTCTGCCACAGGCCATCGGCCGAACATGGCCACAATATCACTACATGAAAGAAGCCGACCCAGTGAAAGCCTGGTAACAGCATAGCAGCCTACAGTCGCCACACAAGAGGCAAACCCAGCAAACCCAGTACCCCCACCTCCGTTCTATTACCCTCCACTCATGTCTTGCTGTAAATCGTCCAGCCGACCATGTGTGGACAGCAAGGTCTGATTGGAGGCTGTGTGTGAGTTAGATCCCTTTTCTTAATCATACGCCCATCGACTCATCTGTTCATGCGGTCATCAATCAAACATGCAATCACCGGGACATTCAAACATGACCATCGTCAAACATGCCAGTCAGTGGTACAATCATCAATCTTTCCATCAACTGTTCAAAGCAAACAATCAAGCACACAGGCAGTCGTGAAACGTTCAGTCATTCACACATCAAATGTTTCAGTTAGCCATCTGATCAATTATCATTCAATCATCAAATGTTTCAGTCAGCCATCTGATCAATTATCATTCAATCATCGAATGTTTCAGTTAGCCATCTGATCAATTATCATTCAATCATCAAATGTTTCAGTCAGCCATCTGATCAATTATCATTCAATCATCAAATGTTTCAGTCAGCCATCTGATCAATTATCATTCAATCATCAAATGTTTCAGTCAGCCATCTGATCAATTATCATTCAATCATCAAATGTTTCAGTCAGCCATCTGATCAATTATCATTCAAATGTTTCAGTCATCATCAAATGTTTCAGTCAGCCATATAATCGATCAGCAGTGACTAGGGCGAGGTGCGCCAGGCTGTGTGGGCGATACAGGGGAGAGAATCAAAATGGGGATTACAGTCCACAGCGCCGAATCAATCGTTTTAACTCCGGCCAGTCCCATAACGTTGCTTGGCCGACTGTGATGAATTTGCCCGCCGCTTGATGTGATTTGTGCAGGGTCTGTGGTGGAACTCCGGACTTAGTGGACAGGATTTGTTTCCTGCTCAGCAGATACAATCGCACTGACCACAAAGTTGTTGAAGTGTGTGTATAGTGGTCGTGAAGATGGGAGGAAGCTGGTGGTGGTGGGTGTGGGAGAGAAGTAGAGGCCAGCACAGCATGTGGTCTGAATTAGTTGCTGAGGACGTTTCTCTGTGACTCTCTCTCTCTCTCTCTCTCTCTCTCTCTCTCTCTCTCTCTCTCTCTCACACACACACACACACACACACACACACACACATACACGCACAGACGAGTTACACACCTCAACAACTTCGTGGTCAATGCAATGTGTGGACTCAGAGGCGTATAAATTAGCATTGGGTATACCTGTTCCTGCTCCAACTCTGGCTACATATAAAGAAGCAGGAGTTATACCTCTAGATGATTATAGCAGGCTAGCTACTGCTAAATATGTTCTAAGAAGTAGCTCTGTTGATCATTTTAATGAAGTAGAAAGAATATTAAGATCCGATATTTACTTTCCGAAAAGGGCAAGGGAAATAAAATCACTGACAACAATTGCCACTTATACTTCAGACATTCAAAACAAATCAGGATTAAACTATAAAGATATATGTAGGTGCCCGTCATTCTCTCCCATTCCTTCATGGGAATTAATGAAAACAAATTTTGATGTTGACTATGGTATTTTGAAAAAAAAGAAAACAGCCCTCACTATGCAGCATTCTCTTTTCGATCGCATCTTGAAGCTCTATATCCGAACCATTTGGAGGTATATACTGACGGTTCAGTGATTAATGATGGAAATGCTGGTGCTGGATTTGTTATTCCTGGCTTAAAGAAAGAACAAGCTTATCAAGTTGGAAAGGGCTATTCCATTTTCTCTGCAGAGCTGATAGCTATTCTCGTGGCCTTAAGGTATATTGCAAATCTTCCCATGATATATTACGAATTCTTTTGTGTGTTGATTCAAGATCTGTTTTACTGTCGCTGACTTCAACTAAGCTAAAGAAAAGAGCTGACATTATAATTGAAATAAGGCATCTTGTTAATTTTCTAATGCAAAAAGGTTCTGATGTAACTTTTTGTTGGGTCCCTTCTCATTGTGGTGTCCAAGCAAATGATTAGGCAGATATAATGGCAAGGAAAGGGGCAAGGAATGCAAATGGCTGCACAACTGTAAAGATTCCATTATCTGTAAAAGAGGGATATCATCTTCTGGAGGCAGTCTATAAAAAAAGTCAGCCACAAAGTCACATTTTTTAACAGTAAAGACTCCTTATTGCAAAAAGTTATTAATAATGAGCCACGAGAAGTTAGCTCTTATGTTACAGACTAAAACTCAATGCGTTAAAATGCAAACATATAAACGACATTAGGTGTCCCTGTGGAGAGAGAATGTTAACGTTTCATATTTTATTCTATTGTCCGTTTACAAAAGCAATATTTGCCCGATTCTCTGGCAGTCATTAAACAATACCAAAGATGACGATCTCAAAGTCATTATTGATGATCAATCACTTCTTGTCACTGCAGCTAAATCTCTTCTTCGGAGTCCTATAGGAACAGCTCTGTAGTTTGCTCGTTTTGAAAAAAAAAAAAAAAAAAAATTAAGTTATAGGTATTCTTTATTGATTTTTTCATTTCTATCAAACAGGGTATTACGTTGATGGGGGATATAAAATGACGGGGTATTCCTATTTGTGATAAAATACTTATGTCATTCAGGATGATTTCAAGATCCGTCTAAAAACATTATTTTGTGAAAAGACACTAAATCAAACAAAAACACACACACACACACACACACACACACACACACACACA
>JADBJO010012778.1:0-15000 GCA_016801955.1 Conus betulinus | reverse complement strand
GCCAGAGATCACGTGATGATTATCGGAGATCGTTCAATCGCGCGGAACGATGTCACAACGAAATCAGGACTCTATTCCTCACCTGACGTCCGAGCTGCTGAGTCGCACGTAGTCAGCTCGTGGTGACCCACCTGGATTCGTCCAGTGAGTTATTAGTGCTTTTAACGTCTCAGTGACGGCTGGGTGGTGGTGGTGGTGGTGGTGGTGGTAGTGTGTGTGTGTGTGGTGTGTGTGTGTGTGTGTGTGTGTGTGGTGTGTGTGTGTGTGTGTGTGTGTGTGCGTGCGTGCGTGCGTTGTGTGTGTGTGTGTGTGTGTGTGTGGGTGTGTGTGCGTGTGCGCGTGTGTTATGGGGTATTTGTGTTGGCTTCTCTTGCTGCTAGAAGATCCCAGCCCTGATGGTGCTCTTTGCGGTCGGCTGGGCTGTAAACAACATTACTTTACTAGGAGACCAGTCAAACAGCAGTTCCTATCAGTTTAGCGGATGTTGGTGCCTTTTGTCGCTGTTCTTGTTGTTGAGTTGATAATAGTGCTACTTTTTCCGGGTCGTCTACTGACGATGGTGTTTGTGTTCGTGGGCGGTCTTCGTGGGCCACAGATCAAACCCATTGAGCGATAATTCACTATCGTACGGTGGCGGTGGTATCTATGTTCTTTTTCTTTTGTTTGTGTTCTCTCTTTCGCTGTTTCTGAGTTTACCTTCCTTCTGTCCTTGTTCGTTCCTTTCTGTCTTTTCTCTTTCTTTCTTTCTTTCTATTGTTGTTCTTTTTTTCTGTTTTCCTCCTTTCTTTCTGTCTTTTCTTAATTTTTTTTCCCTGTCCTTCCTATCTTTGATTCACAATGGGTTCCTTCGTGTTTACTTTTTTCCCCCAGCATTTTCATCATTCTATCGGAAAGTTACACGGGTGAGGGGTACTTCTTCCCCCCCCCTCTCTCTCTCTCCTTCTATGTGTGTGTGTGTGTGTGGTGTGTGTGTGTGTGTGTGTGTGTGTGTGTGTGTGTGTGTGTGTGTTCGCGTGCGTGCGTGTGCTTGTGTGTATGTGTGTGCGTGCGAGCGCGCGCGCGCGCGCGCGCGCGCGCGCGCGCGTGTGTGGTGTGTGTGTGTGTGTGTGTGTGTGTGTGTGTGTGTGTGGGATTTCATGTCAGCACTTTCTCATTTAACACAAGTGCTAGCACAACCCATATTTTCAAAACGACAGACACTGGTAATACATGTCTAGCCATGCCTGTCATGAAGAAAACAAGATGCAAAGCATATAAACGTACTCCCAGTATATCCTGAATACGCGTGAGATATTCCATAAAGAGGAAAAACCATCTTGGGCTGGTGTAACAATTTGTAATGGCTATTCTGGTAAACATCAGCCATCATCTGTGACCTATAATGAACATACTTACACATTTTCAGAAAGATCGGCCAGAACTTTCTGAGCTCTTCCATAAAGAAGAAAACCATTATGAGCCGTTAGTAACAGCTATAACGGTAAACTTAAACGTCGGGCATCATCCGTGACCCATAATGTTCATACCTGCTAATTTTCACAAAGATCGGCCAAGTACTTTCGGAGATATTCCATAAAGAAGAAAAACCGTTACAGGCCGTTACAGCCGTTAGTAACGGCTATAACGGTAAACTAAAACATCGGGCATCATTCTTGACCCATAATGAACATACCTACAAATTTTCAGAAAGATCGGCCCAGCAGTTTTGTCTGGAGCGAGTGGAACACATTTTGACCACGGACGGACGGACAGACACACAGACAGCATTTCTTCGTTCCCATTCTAAAGTACTACCCTGTTCTATAAGAACTGGGAGTGCAAAACATGTACCTTAGGATTACAGTCTGGAACTGTTTATTCTCGGAAATGACATGGTCCCCGAGTATGTTCTGGGAACACACACACCACACACACACCACACACACACACACACACACACACACACACACACACAGAGGAGAGAGAGAGAGAGAGAGAGAGAGAGAGAGAGATATGTCATCAAAATAAGCTTATCTTGTCTGAATGTAGACGTTCTCTAGACTGCGCATGATTATGATGAGAGTCTAAATTATTTTAAGCACAAACGTTTAGTACGTTTCAGTGCAAGCTGGGTGTGAAAGTCTAACACCAACCCAATTTTGTCATAAAGGAGTATTCAGCAACGGATACACAGTGATTGTTTTGTCGAAAGTTCAAACATATTTGAAAGAGAAGAGTAGATAATCATATCGCGTGGAAATTTGTGCTCGTTCCATTATCAGATGTCAGTTCCATAATCATCCACTACAAAGTGACTTGGGCTAGGCAGAAAAGATGGCGCTTACAGCGAGGATAGGCTGTAAGTTCAGATTGTCACATTATCTTCAAGGGAGAATCATTTCATTTCATGATTGAACATCCATAATAAAATGCGTTACTTTAACAAACATCCTTCTATCTTCTGTTCTCGGGGAAACTTATCTACTGCTTGTTCTTTCTATAAAAAAAGAAAATATTGTCTAAAAAGTACCGGTGCTGCTCGGAGTAGCTGAAATTACCGTACTGGGAAAGTGTGCCTAGATCGTTCCTGTCTTCTTTTCTTTCTTTGAGTTCGTTGTTTTCACTACTTGCTTCCTGCGTCAGTCGGTCTGAAACGTTCGTCGCACTGAACCCTCCATGCCACCGAACAAGAGTCAAAGGGGAAGAACTCTTGAATCTTTCAATGCTCCGACAGACGACGAATCACTCCAGCTCGCTAGCTAAAACTGGAGGAACAGCCTTTTCGTCTCAACCGCAAGACTGGTAACAACGTTGGAAAAAAAAACCTTTCAGCCTGAACTATATATGTCGATGTGTTTCAATTGAAAAAGACAGAGTTAAAACGAAGAGGAAGTCAGAAATTATCTAGTTTTTAATTCAGTTGCTTTCCCTTCAAAATCCTCGTTATCTTCGATGAAAACGAGATAAAGTGTTGTCTCAAAGGGTGAAAGTTCAAATAGGAGGCCTAGCCACTCTAAATGTGCCATGCACCACAAATACCTTTCGAATCATGTTTAGCCATCATTGTTTGTTGTTTCCACCAAAAGAAATATTAACAGTACCTGACTGGTCAACGGAACGGCTGTCAAATGTAGCCTACACGTTGCCCGATGTTGTGTTAAAAAAGTTCACACCTCACCTACCCTGCCCACCTGCATGGGATTGTCCCTGAGGGCTCTGAACAAAGCCCTGCATGGGATTGTTCGAACAAAGCCCTGCATGGGATTGTCGAGGGTCTGAACAGACCCCGCATGGGATTGTCGAGGGTCTGAACGCCCTGCAATGGGTTTGTGAAACAAAGCCCTGCATGGGATTGTCGAGGGTTCTGAACAAAGCCCTGCATGGGATTGTCGAGGGTTCTGAACAAAGCCCTGCATGGGATTGTCGAGGGCTCTGAACCAAAGCCCTGCATGGGATTGTCGAGGGCTCTGAACAAAGCCCTGCATGGGATTGTCGAGGGTTCTGAACAAAGCCCTGCATGGGATTGTCGAGGGTTCTGAACAAAGCCCTGCATGGGATTGTCGAGGGCTATGAACAAGCCCTGCATGGGATTGTCAAGGGGGTCCGAGGGGTCTGAACAAAGCCCTGCATGGGACTGTCGAGGGTTCGAACAAAGCCCTTGCATGGGATTGTCGAGGGTTCCTGAACAAAGCCAACTGCATGGGATTGTCGAGGGTTCTGAAAAAAGCCCTGCATGGGATTGTCGAGGGTTCGAACAAAATCCCTGCGTGGATTGGTCGAGGGCTCTGAACAAAGCCCCTGCGTGGGATTGTCGAGGGTTCTGAACAAAAGTCCGTGTTTCTTCGGGATTCCTCCCCGTCGGCATATTCCGCCCTCGGTATGTGTGTGATTCAACCGCCCCTATAGTTTTTTTTTTTTTTTCTAAACAGTATCATCTATTTTTTCTTCACATTTGTTGTTGCTATTGTTTCCATTGCACCTAGGTATAACATTTACCATCTTCATAATGTTGACTTACCATGAACATTGTCATGGGTGGTTTTTAGGTTGCCTATAGTGTTCGATCTTTTGCAGTGTGGTGCCTCCAAAACAGAGGTCTGTTCGAGTGACTGTAACCCACTCTGAAGACTGAAGACTCTAATCTCACCCCAAAAAGTGTTTGCCCCCATGATGAATGTCACACCTATGCTCTCTATGGGAATTAATGAAAGGCAATTTGACTTTGATTACGCAGATATATGAAAAAGACAATTCCATATATTTAGATTACAAACAGCTAAAACATATGTGTCAGAAACTTCTTCTTGATCATCCTAAAGCGTTATATGATGGTTCTGTGCTAGAAAGATATCATGCGGCTATGGGCTTTTTATCCCACCTTTTAAAAGTTGAAAGTCATAAATCATCTTGGCACAGGCATTTTCGATATTTACGTCAGAAACTAACGTGAGCTATGCGTTTAGGGGGTCAGTGAGAATATAAAATATGTGTGAAATGTTCGTTGTTCTTATGTGCAGATGTCTTGAATCGAGGGGGGGGGGAATCCGATTCAATCCCTTGCGGTTCATCAGGGGGTGAATTGCAAGAATATTGGTATCGTTTTAAAATAAATTCTGAATTTCATTGCATGTCAACTTAGAAAGGGAGTCAACCGGGGTGTGGACTTTGGGTGGGAAACCATACGGTTTGTGAAAATGTCATTACAATTAATGTCGTGACCATCTCGCAAAGGGGAAAGAACAGAATAAGAAGAAAAAAGAAAAGAAAAAAGAGACAAAAAAATGGGGCGAGAAACGACTTTGAAGTGCTCTTGAACGTGCATTGCAGTATGTTGTAGATATGTTCGTAACACTGTTTAGAAAAACTGAACGGATACGACGTTTTTCTCTTCTGGATTAATGATTTTCATTATTGAATATGCTATGCGCAAGAAATCAATTGTTACCTTGGCGTTCAGACTTGTGTTAAATGCTTGAAAGAGTGGACGTGACGGGCCTTGACAACCCCAATCCGATTCAGGTCCCACTAAAACACAACAACAAAATAAGAGTTAGAATCTATGCCCACTAACCCCCTCCGCACCACTTCCCCCCCCCCCCCCCCCCCCTCTCTACCCCCGCACAAGCGATGTCCCGCTCTCCACCACCACGCATCTCCACCCCGCCCGCGCTTTCATCCCTACCGGTCCCGTTAAGCCGCGCAGACCCTATCGACCATAAATTAACGCTCAACGGCCACTCCACGATGCGAATTTCCCCTGGCCGATAGGTTCCAACATTTCTGGTGATGATTTACAAGACGTAGAATCCCTCCCCCTCTCGAGCACCCCGAGCGTGGGGTGCCGGGGGAATGAACATTTTGTCAAATCTATTGCCTGGTAATCCTGAGCCCACACATCACAACTCCACTGACCCCCTAGGACGCGGGTCGGGGAACAAGACAAGGAAGACAATTAGGACGAGCGTGGGCTAGTAAACGCTGGACTCCGGAGCAGCAAGTCATTCCCTGGCAGCCCAGAAACTTCGTGTATTTGACGACCTGTGTTAACAGGGTGAATCTAGGGAGATGTTAATGAGTGCTGGTGGGTGTTAGCATTGGTAACGCTGTAGCAAAGGCGTAACACAACAATAGGTTGGGTCACCTAGGAATGAAGAATCGGGGGGAAGAGGGGTGGCTGCGGTCCAGCATGGCAAAACGCTCGCGCAGGGGAGGTCTGTGGGACAATGCGGACCACTATTCGTGGGGGCAACATGTACCCACTGGGGCAGGGGCAACCTGCTGAAGATAAGAAGGCAATGAGTAATTTTAGCAGGAAAACAGTAGGCCTGTGCGGAGGGTAAAACCGCTACGCGGAGGTTTAAGACTGGTGATGAGGGAAGAGGTGGAGGGTGACGTAGAAGGCTACACCACTGGACATGGGGAGAAAGGAACAGAAGCAAGCCCAAGGTCCTTGATGGAATGCCGCGTGGAGAAACCGGGAAAGTTTTGGAACTAAAACTGTAACGGGGAGGAGACTGTCGCCTAACCCGGTTGGGGGAGCTTACTTGAGCCCGGAAACAAAATGGGAGGGTGGAAGAGGTAGAGCAAAACCGACAGAGAGAAAACGGCGGGCTTGGTTGCTCACCCCCTCTCGAAGGGAAAGGGAAACAGGAAATGGGTGCCTCGACAGCACCACCAGGAGGCTCAGCTACAAGCAAGTTCTCGTTACGCAGAACTGATCCGGGTCGCGCTACACATTCGACGGAACCAAAGCGGGACTTCGCCGGAAACCGGGCGACACCAGACAACAATCGACACCAGGGGGGCAAGTGCCCTCCACAGGAAGACAACTGTCTTCTCCTTCTCCGCCGCAAGCAAGGGGTGCTGTACCCCCCTGGACCAAACCCATCAGACCCGGACCCTCACTGTAGGAAGGAAACAGTGAAAACGGGCGAGGTATAGCACCAGGGTGGATTAATAATACCAGATACATTCAGGGGAACTTAGACAAACCCTGACCAACTTAAAGCTTGCTGCCAGAGTGCAAGCGTGATAAAGAGGCAAAGGTGTAGAGGAAGGGCCCCCCCTCATGGGGGTAGTACCAATGAGAACTGAAACACACCAGGAAGGTTTCACGGGCCATTGCTTATCGATGTATAAGTATAAAAGTGATGGGGAAAGGCACTGACGGTGGCAGGCCCGGGGGCAAAATCGAAGGGGGTGAAGGGTGGGAACGGCTCGGCTGCAAGGCGGGATCGCGGAGCGAGAAGGACTGGGAAGGAGAGGTACAAGCCTAGGAAAAGAGGCGCAGAGCCGCGCGCGCCCGGAGTGGAATCAAGCCCGAACAAATAAAATTTCTTTGGGGGATGACTAGTTAACCGGAAAGTTGCTCCTTTCCACCACTAGTAAGAGAGGGGGTTGTAAGGTACAATGTAAAGATATTCTCATCGGGGAAAATTATTCTAATCCGTCGCCCTAGAGGACCCACCTTCCACTCATCCGTCCGCGGCACAACGACAGTGCCGGAAAAGACATGAAATGTGTCTGCTCTGCCAGGCTAACACTGGAGCTTACTAGTACAGACTGGCTTCAAGAAACTTTCCTACCCTCCTGAAGTCCGAGATTGTGTTAGGCCTATGCTAATGCTAATTTAATTTTGGGGGGGGGGGGATAGTTTTAATCTTTTCAAATAACCGTGCAATATTCAGATTTTCTAAATTACTTTTTTATGTAGTCCCGTTGCCCTTTCTTGTAATCTCTCTCCTCTGTGGGTCCTGTCTCTGTCTCTGTCTCTCTCTCATCTCTCCAGTCTCTCTCGTCTCTCCGCGCTTCTCTCTCTACAATATTGTCTGTCGGCGTCTGTCTCCGCTGTCATCCACCCCCTCCCCACCGCGTCCCTCTCTTCCATTTTTGGAATAATTGGGATGTTTTTAAAAAAAGCAAACAAGTTTGCTGGGTTTAATTAGTGCGTGAGGCATAGGAGGGGCCAAAATCATCCGATACGATGAAAAACGCTAATAAACAACCAACCGAAGACCTGTCACATAAAGATTTAGACGGTTCAAGTCCGCCCCTACAAGCAATGTATCGGAACGTCCGAGCGGTTTTGGATTTTTTCGGCGAATCCCTACTTATTTTCGGTAAGGTCTGACTTCCGTGATCCTCTTTGAGTAACACTGGGTTGTGGGTGTCAATCTTGCAGTGCTGCCAAATGAAACTAATGACACAAGCTTCGTTTTGTTCCCAGACCGGTTTGTTAAATCATGTGAATAACATACCGTCATCTTCTATGTGCGACTCGGAAATAAAAGTGTGTGTAGTGTAGATGTTGTTGTGTGTGTGTGGTGTTGTGTGGGGGGGTGGGTTGGCGTGCGTGCAAAGTAAATCGTGCGTGCGTGTGTGGTATGTAGTGTGTGTGGGAGTGTCTGCGTGTTTGTGTGTGTATATATAATGTAACAAATAAAGAAGGAGGGGAATAGACGTGTGGAGAAGTAATGGTGGCGTGAGTTGAAGTGAAGGAGTTTGCAAGTCAAAAGGACGCACTGCGCTTGAGAATGCTAAAGCCAGCGGTAGAAAAAAAAAAGAAGAGAGGGGCGGTACTACTTTCGAGTCTATCCATGGACAGACCAACGACGCTGCGGCGTCACATAACGTAGCAAATGTAGTGACATGCAAATAAATATACCACAAACGGACTTTCGTCAAATCGTTAAACAAGAGTGGGACTAACCGAGGACGGAACACACAACCTAAAGATCAAGTGAAAAGGGAAAGGAGGTCTTGTTAGAACACAAAACTGGTGTACCCGTTACGAATCACTGACGTAGGAACAAAAACCGCTCGATTTGATATTAGATATATTGATTGGAGTAGGGATAGAGAGGGGATGAAGGAACAACCAAATCCTGGGGGTGAGTTTAAGGCTGGAAAGTACCGCACGGCATAATGGTGGGTGGTTATCATGGTATTACCTACACTAACTCGTTTACCGATGACAATCCCCGAACACTCAAGAAATGACCCGGCCCTGTCCTGACCGTCGCGAGTTGCTAACCCGCGTTAGCGCCGTAATCCATACCTCCGTCGTCTTTTGACCACTCACTCCTGACAGCTTCTCTTCGGAACAAGGGTCCTTTACGATCGGGACCCATACATGGTCTGGACTGCGCTCCGCATTGCATGCGGACGAAAACTGCGCGTGTTTGTCTTCGAGTAGAAGTGGCCTCGGCAGGGTCGTGTGAAGGCATTCGAGTTCTACCTAAGGAACCATCCTGCGCTCCTCCGGATGGAAGTCTTCGTTCGGAAGCAGTCGGTGAGTTCCGTGAGCTGGGATTGCTTTGATTGAATCGTGGAGGTAGAGGGCGGAGGTGAGAAGGACGAGAGAGCGACGTGGGCGTACCGCGCACAAGCAATTGGGGTGTCATGCTTACCAGAACACACACATCTCCAACGCCACACACGCACGCGCGCGCGCGCGCAGCGCACCGCACGCAACGCAACCACGCACGCACGCTACCACCGCACGCACAGCAGCCGGCACCACGCACGCACGCATGCTTGCACGGAATGTAAGCTCGCGCACTCAGCACAAGGGAGAAGGAGAAGGAAAAAAAAGCAACCCGAGCGCCGGCGGCCGGCGCCTGGGGCAGAAGGGGAGCCGCCCGACAACAGGCTGTGAGAAAAGGCAGCACACACGGAAGAGGGTCACGCGCTCAGCGAGGCATCACAAACATGACACTTTAAAGCAGGCGGGGAAAAAAACAAATGACATGAGAAAAAGAAGGGACTCGCGCGCTCGCGCACAGTGAGTAGAGCCGGGCGGGACGGGCCCGGCACGAACACATAACATACAAAGGCAGACATGCCCGACGTGATAGGTGTTCGGTTAAGATTAATCGTTAACGGTTCTGTATTGCTGTTGGCAGCTTCTGTGGACGAATACATGGTGGGTCATCTTCAGTCATCGAGAGCACCAACGCGACTCGTGATCATTTAGTTGGCGCGTGACAGAGGCGTTCGGTAGATCTTTAAGGCCAATGTGAGGTGATGTCACCCGAGTGTTTCTCTTATTACCCATGGAATGAACACAAATATCTATCCTGATATAAGTCACAACTTTTGTTGTGTGCGGTCACTCGGACAGTAGCTTAACTCGGTTTGTCCCCCCTCAAAACCCGAATACGCCCCCCCCCCCCCCCCCCGCCCGCCCCTCATTACCCTCCACCCACGCCGCCCACCTCCACCCCCTCCCCCCCGTCCACAGCCGGCAGCCCGGCCCGTCCCTCGCGCCTGGCCACCTGAAACGATCCACAGGGCGCAAGTCAAACGTCAAGCCGTCAAGAGGCAAAGTCGACGCGAGTAGCTAAAGACCTCTTGGATGGACGGCAACACGTGGCACTCGGGTGAAGGCGTAGCACCCAAGTCTAGAAGGGTAAGTAGTGGATTCTGTTGAAGGCCTGGTAGTATAAGGATTCCGATCACATACGGCAGTGAGCAAACCACCGAATTCGGAATACGCACACGGAATCGGGAGCCGCTGTTCGCACAAGCCCTCTCCGCAAGTCACTAGAGTACTACGATGCATTGGACGTGGGTTGGCGAAGGAAACTATGCAAGCCGTGCTGAGTGAGCTCTTCCCGGCTCAGAGGTGGTGAACGGAAGCGACTACACACAAAAAGGGGGGGGCGGGAACGGAGGAAGTCCGTGCCACAGCGCACGAGTGATTCCATGGTGTGCTTGGTACAGGTATATCTCGAGGAGAATTAGACCTAACACCCTACTAAGAAGGCAATACCACGCCACTAATGAAACATAGGGAAAGTGACCTCAAAACGAGGTTCTAAGCCTTAGAACAGTATGTCACCACAGAGGGGAGGGCCAGAATCAGAGAACAGGTTATTAAAAGACTTCTTAATCTCATTCGTGGTCGTGGTAAAACATCCTATCTGATGTTGGCAGCTCGTGCGAGATAACAGATAGGAAGAATGTAGACTAGGAGAGAGACCTATGAAAAACGGACGGGTTTTCATGGTTATCAAGTCCCCAGTGGAACAGAGAGGAGCGCATGTAGGCATAGAAGCTGTAGTCCGGCATATCCGGGCTCTATAGACGTGTATCGTATTAGTGTAGTGAATAATATCGCCGGCGGAAGAGAAGAGGGCAAGACCCGAACTATTCTGGCGCCAAACATCTAAGCAGAACTCTCACAGACCTTCCAGTCCAACCTAAGTGAGATGAAGACTCCACCTGCGTGGTGCACCCGGTAGATCTGTGAGGCGCCAACTGATCCGCGTAACGCATCCGATGCCCAGCCGAAACAAAAAAACACTCCCACCGATCGACTGTTCGCGCGACTCAACACACATGATCGGTCTCGGGAGGGCGGCGTGTGTATGGTTTCAGTCTCTGGGTACATTTATATGAACTTTTTATGTGTAAAGAAATCTCCCTAGGAGGCGAATGTGGACAGCGAAAAAAATTTTCAAAAAACACCCATCGTGTTGGAGGCTATAGGCGCTTCCAAGAGCGCATCGTCGGGCGTGATGTGGTGTGTTTGGGTGGCAGTGAAATAAAGGAGTATAGTAAGGTGACCGGTAGACGTCTAAAGGAGTGCGGCAGGGTGGGGGGGGGGGTGGGGGGGTGGGGGGGGGTGGGGGGGGGGGGGAAGAGGGGAAGGGTAGCGATGAACATTTGAGGATTCTTTGCGTTTTACGGTACAGCTTTTGGGCTCTTTTAGCCATTTTTTACATGTTAATTGCCGAGCTATAACTACCACAACGGCCGCTTCAGAAACACTTGTATTTAAAATGGACACACATGATACAGGTTAAGGTCAATTAAAGTGGTTTGTGTAAACACCCTAACACACCCACCACACACACACCACAACACACACACACCCACACCATCATATCAGCTTCATAATGGATAGCGAAAGGAGTGATACCGATGTTTTACAGAAAGGCATCATCGGGGCACTCCAATGGCGCAGTCCTTTGTTCCTCAAACCCTGAGCAGTTTTTTGTTTGTACAATGGAACTAAACAGCAAAACCCACCTCATTCTTTGATGCCAGCAACCAGCAAACACGAAAGCAGACATGGCTTATTAAAGAATTTCTTAAGAAATCAGTTGCATACGAAGCTTATGAAGAACAGCAGCGCATTTAAGTTTCACTGTTAATAATTTTTTTTACACAGATAATATGCCACAGATATCTGTCCAGAGAGAGAGAGAGAGAGAGGGAGAGAAGAGAGAGAGAGAGAGAGAGAGAAGAATTGAAGATTTTATGCAGCATCTAGGTTTGTCTCTGGGTCTGTCCTTGCTGGTCTCTGTCTGTCTGTCTGCTTTTCACTGTTTCAATCTAATCTGTCTGGCTGTCTGTCTGTCTGTCTCTTTTTTTCTCCCATGTCTCTCTGTCCCTTCCTCGCTCCGTTTTTCTTAGCCCATCCCCACCCACCGGGTCCTCCCTCTTCCCCCCCCTTCCCCATGTGTCTGTTGCCTCAGTCTCTCCTTGTCTGGCCGTCTGTCTGTCCCTGTCCTCTCTCTCTCTCTCTCGTGGGGTCTCTCTCTCTCTCTCTCTCGCTCTCAGTTTTATTTACGAACAATCAGAAGGCAGTCAGTGTTTTCCTGCCCCTCATTCAAAGATGACAATATAGGCCTAAGTCCCTAACGGTGAATATAGCTCTGTCCAACGTCACAGTCCTTCCAGCTGATTGTCTCTCCCTTTCCACTCATAACAACAGTGGCATAATAGCCAGAGACACATAGAAAGAAAACGGTAAACACCGCGTGCTTGCCCCATGTGTTTGTGTGTTGTGTGTGGGTTGTGTGTGTGTGTGTGTTTGTGTGTGTGTGGTGTGTGTGTGTGTGTGTGCACGCGCCGCGAGCGCGCGCAAGTGCACATATAATGTAATTGAGAGAAAGACTTCCTCTGTGTAGAGAGAGAGAGAGATGTACACATGCACGTGTATGCACACACATGCGCGTGTGCGCGCACACACACACCACACACACAACACACACACACACACACACACACACACACACACACACCCATATATATATATATCTATATGCATATCAATCCCTCTAACATATCAATCTCTCCGTCTCTCTCTCTCCCCCTCATCCTCCCCGCTTCCTGCCTCTCTCCGCTCTCTCTCTATATATATATATATATATATATATATTTACAGCACACACACCACACACACACACACACACACCACACACATTGCGCATACCACGCACACACAATAAGAGAGTGGGTATGGGGAGCTAAAATTGAGAAAGACTTACACCAGCCAGAGAGTAGAGAGAGAGAGAGAGAGAGAGAGAGAGAGAGAGATCAGAGAGAGAGAGAGGTTGTTGTGAAAGCTGTCAATGTTTGCATTTATGATTGAGATCAAAGGCTGTGGCTTTTTCTTGCTCGCATTCAAAGATGATAGACAAGAGGCCTAAATCCTGGGTAAACACGCCTCTTTCAAACTCATAGTCGGTCCACTGATTGTCTCCCTTCCGTCTTACCAAGCTTTTGGACAATAGCCAGACCATCAGCCATCATAACAAAACAAAGAAACTGAATGATAAATAATGAAAACGAAGAAATACAAAGAGTGAAAATCAGCGGAAAGGGGCGAGGGAGGTGGTGGGGGGTGAAACCTAAGATGGATGAGGAGGGGAGGGAGAGAAATAGGAGGAGGGAGGTGGTAAGATGGAGGCGTGGGGGTGGAGGAGAAGGAGTACAAAATCAAAGTTATGCACTATCAATACATTGTCTACAAGCATACACACACGCATAAACAGACATGTACATTGGCATAAAATATATACAAGGATACATCATGTAAAATCACTGAAGAGTTATTTCAAGGAATTTGAGAAAATATTGATGGCTACCCATCCATGAGATTTTTTTTTTTTTCAGATTTTTCTTAAACTGATTTTTTGTTCTTTAATGGGGCTGCTTTTTCAACGAAAAGAAAGGTCTGTTCTAGAAAGGTATGATTTTTAAGTCTCTTTATGTGTCCTGTTGGGGGGTCAAAAGGAGTGGTAGCGTGTTCCATGGATTTCCACCCAGAGTTTATAAAAAGACCTTCAACGAATATTATAAAGATTATTTAGTGGTTCTACAGTGAAAGATAATAAATGACATGCTAAGGGTTAGTTGTAACTGAATCTCACTTATCTTTTGGGCATATCCCCTCTGGTGTAACATGCATGCAGCATACGCTATTGAACAAACGTCTGTTGTAGAAAGTTAACATATTTAAGTGTTTATAGTCTTCGTCAGGTTTTTTTTGTTAGGGTTGCTTCTTGATTTTAGTAACACTAATGTAGGGTTATTTTAATGCTCTTTGTATACATCGGAGGCGCCATAATTTTCAAGGTGGTGTTTCACTGCAGTTATCCAAGGGTTGATTGCATAATCATGATTGATAGAACATGAGACAGAAAAAAGAGGCTTTCGAGAAAAGATAAATGTCCAGGGGGGTTCTTAATCTTGCTAATTAAATACGTAATTTTTTGAAGAGATTTTTCCCATCTGTATATATGGTCGGGGTCCATTGTGAATTACATCTTTATCTAATATTAAAATCATTAAGTTATTTTATGTGAAAAAGTCGACCTTCTTCTATTTTTAGGTCAGATAGTAACCAATGGTGGAGAAGTATTTTCACGCAATAAAAAACTTCGACAATCTTTTGCATGTTAGAATGCTGGGGAGGTGGGGGGGAAAGAAGTATGGGGGGGGGAATGAAAGTATAGAAAATTCGGTGGAAAGCACGGGTGGTGACCTAGACATGAGCACTGATGTGTTTTGCTTGCATTTAAGGACATCAAAATGTAAGATAGGGGGGGGGTGGTCAAAAAAGAGGCTGAGTCCATTCGATGAAAAAGTTTTTTAATAAACATCATTTGGATTTGTACCACTACTAATCTAATGGATCGGAATCACACGGGAATGAAGAGATGTAATCACAATCGTCAAAAACAGGAGAGAACGATTTATTACATCAAAAGCTTTTTGCAAAGTCTATAAAAGAATGCCAGTAAATTTATTTTCATTTATACTACATAAGAGGCTATCAATAAGCTGTAACAATGGTTGTATGGCAGGAATGATTTTTACGGAAACCCAGTTGATCGTCGTGGAGTAAATGCGTTTTTTTTTAGTAAGGTAAGAATATAGTAAATTTTGCAAGTGTTTTTTTCAATAGGTTTAGAATCAAGCGCGAGTAAAACGAGATAGAAAATTGGGGTCCCCTATAGTGTTTGATGGAATTTGACTTTATCGCCAGATTATGTGGATAAAGTGAATTACTTTGGCTTCCTTAAGGCTTTTCAAGGAAAGGTTTTTTTCTCTATGCATAGAATTGGTACAAATATGTTAGTGTATCAGTATTATTGGACACGAAATCTTTTAGTATTTTTGCATCTAAACCATCTAAAATCGCGTGTACTTGATTGTGTTTTCAAAGAAGAATACTTTTACTAACGTCCATAACAGTCATTGGTTAGGAGGGTAAAGGAAAAGTTA
>JADBJO010012777.1:0-55974 GCA_016801955.1 Conus betulinus | reverse complement strand
AATCAGCAGGCTGGGCCAGACGCCCGTAAAGCCAACAAGGGGGATGCCCATTTTATACAGAATTCCAGTATATCTGGGCACCAGGATTTCAAGAGAGATATACACAGGCCTGAAAAGCGTCCCTGCCACAGAAGCTCCCAAACCCGTTTGACCCGAGCCGCTGCCTTCTAACCTGAGCTAGGACATGCACGCGACCAGCTGCTTGATCGAAATGGGCCACTTCGACCACCTGTCTAGAGGAAGTCCAGGCCAAAGAGGTGTGTTGACTTGATGCACCGCTAAGTCACATCAGCAGTCTCAACCTCCAGGATCCTATTCTCCCCCATCACAGGATGCACCGCATGGCAAACATGGTGGGCCTCAAGACGACCACAGAGAAAAAAAGAGTGTGGGAAAGAAGACTTGAAGGGGAGATGAAGACAGAAAAGAGCCAAGTAAGATGGCAGAAGATAAAGGAAAATGGTGGGTTACTATAAGTCAGGATCCTCACCCTTAGCCTATCTGACATGGGAGGCCCTACCAGGGGCATCAACTCCTTACCACGTTATTCTTAGGCCAGACAGCAACTTGACTTTTCAGGCCTAGAAGCATTTAGAAAAAAAAAAAAAAAAAAAAAAAGTAGACTATCTTCAAGTATTGATGCCCCACCAGCAAAGCCTAAGGGATCACGGGACCGCGCAAGCCCTCTGACCATGACAAGGTTGCAACCCCCGGAGGGAAAATTGCCGACGACATCATCAGACTGCTGTATTGCGTGTAACATAAATAAGAACCTTATTTGGGGAGCTTAAGTTGCCTATAGTGGCAAATTCCAATCCCACCCACTAAATACAAACTTCACATTTTTTTTTCTCCTAACCATCTTAACGTGAGATTCTGGTTGTTTCAGTGAGATGTCAGACTGCCCCAAAGCCCCCTCCCACTCTCCCTTCTCCTTTGGTTCATTATCCACAACACCTATATTTCTTGGATTACCTATGGACATCAAACATAGATGCAAAATTGCTGAATGATGATAAAATCAATAAAAATGATACACATATCAGAAAATAAAGATACAGACCAATAAATCAAAAGTAGGAAAAACATAAACGTAATACTAAACCATAGTAGCATAAACACATGCAAACTCTCTCTCTCCATCTCTCTTACAAGTCACATACAGCAAGAAAAAATAAGTAGTACAAGTATAGATGTACTGTTTTTGCACCAAAAAAGTATGGAAAGTTATTAACGTTAAAAACAAAACATCTGTCATAACTTCTTTAATAATTAAAACACACAAAAAAACAAAAATTTGACACATAGCAGATTATTTTTTTTAGCATATGTTCATGCGAAACAAAAAAAAAAGGTATATCTGAAGATATATGTAGTTGCAAAAGAGACGACTGCAGGCTGAAATCTAAAGAAATTCTAAATATATGTTAGTGAATCGCCAAAAAAACGTTTTCCTACAACTCCTATCTTGCGCTGAAGTGAATGAAGATAGGTGATTGCTCATTCTTTTTCGTTGTCCTAGTTGTTTTGTATCTTGAAGACCTAAGCGGTTGAAACCTATCATGTTTTGTCTTGTGATTTGTTTGTCCATATTTTTCTGGCAGTTCGCTGACACTTATTTAAAATTTGTTTTGAAGATATACGATTTTGGATCAAAGCCACCAAAGTAATAATAAAAAAATAAAGGAAATCATACTGCAAGTAACGATGATACAATGATGGTAGTACAATCATATAATAATAATACTAACAATTATGATAATAGTAACTGTGGTAAGAAGAATAATGATACCTACGGATAGAAGGGAAGGTGAGGAGCTACAGGACTGTCACACCAGTATGGTTATAGTAGCAATTCAAATAATAAGAAGAAGAAGAAAAAGAAGAATGATGATGATGATGATGATGATGATGATGATGATCATAATGATAACAATAACGATAACACTAATTGCAATGATGATGATAATGATGATAATAAATAATGATAATAATAATAACAAGAACAATGGTAATAACAATGATAATGAAAATGGTAACAAAATGATGATACTGATAAAATTATTAATAACATGACAAGGATAATACTAATTATAAAAATAATAATAACAATACCACTACTACTAATAAAGATAGTAAAGATACTAGAAAATATAATGATAACAATAATTATAATAATAACAATTATGATAATTATACAAAGGAGGATGAGGATATTAGGTGGCCAGGATAAAAATTAACAATAAGATAAAAGCTAACAGGATTACTAGAACACACACACACACACACACACACACACACACACACACACATACATATACAGAGGAAAGAAGAGAAAGATAATATGAGGGAGCGCGCGCACACACACAAACACACACACACACACACACAGAGGAAAGAGAAGAAATATAGGTACAAGAAGGAGCATGTGTACTTGAAAAAAGCCATAGTAAGAAAAGGGAGTGGCCAGGCACGCGAGTAAAGAACATGTTGATGAAAACATGAAGACAGCAAAGAGAGGGGAGAAGGGTAGACTGCTGTAACATACACATGAGCTAAATAATGGGTAGTGTGGGAGTCTGTCTGTGAAGAGTACAGTGGGCTGTTGTTGTGGAGGTGAATAGGCACATGCTATTTTAAGATGTTGACGCCAAGTAGGCAGAGGATCCATAGTCTGACAATAAGAGGGGATTCCTATGTCACTTCAACGCCACATATTTATTGTTCTGTACACAGAGACAGCACTAACGTGCATGTCAAGTCAGGTTATGTTGTTTACAACTCAGCCAACCACAGAAACCACATCATGACAGGCAGCAACGCATGTCAATCAAGTGACTTGACAGAAGTGCTGTATGTCCTCTAGAAGGTTGCTTCACCACAACATGAGGCTGACTGCACCCTGTGGACTATGACAGACCATACCTGCACATGGCTGTGAATAGAAATCCAGCATGTGTGGGATGGTAACACACACAGAGACATGCACACACACACACAAACAACACAAGAGAGAAAAAAGAACAAAATGTTCAGGTTTGGTTGAAGTCACTATAAATATTAATAAAAAATCAAGATAGCCATTTACAGGGTACTTACAGCACTGCAAGGGAAAATGTACCAAGTATCTTGTCCAATAATTCACTCTAACCATTTCAGTGAACAGATCAACTATATAAAGACCGAAAAGTCAATCAGTCTCTTTTTAAGAGAGCCATTTCTACCACCAACCCTTCACCTTTAAAGACAACAGCAAACCAGCTGCTGTGGCGCAGTGGTTAGCATGTATCGCGGACTCCCTGCTGGGGGGTCATAGGTTCGAATTCCCATCAGAATTATGTGGGATATTTCTGCCACGACTGGCTCCTACCCAGAGTTGAGTTTGCTACGGGCTCATTTGGGAAGACTGGGATCAGGCAGTCGAGTTTAATCCACTGAGAGTATTGCTCATCTTTCCGAACCAACAACGCTGCCGGTGTTTGGATCTCTTAGGCCTGGTTGACGCTGGAGTATATCATGAAAGTAAGCGTAGAGTACAGCTCTGTCATGCAGTCTCAGACCAGAATGGAAATCCATAGCATCATCTTCATCATCCCCATTCTCATCGATCAGCATTACAAGAAAAAGTCTCAAATTCTGTGGCCCTTCATGTCCTGTTCTCATTGTGACCCCAGTATCAATGTCCTCCCCACATCTGTGGTCTTGGTTTGATTCTGTCAGGGTCACCATTATCAGTGTGTCCATGGGGGCTGTCATTGGATGAACATGGTGGTGCCTTCCAAAGGGAGAACTCACTCATGCTGGCTCCATGACTAAGTAATTATTGTTGACAGTAAGGGGCTGAGTAGGTTGTGTCCTACATATGTTGGATCAGAACAGGTGCCACTGAACAACACAGAAGTGACTTGGCAACAGTGCAGTGTCTCCTCCAGTGGGTTGCCTCTTGATGACTTGACACTGACTGCTGCCTGTGGATTGCTGGTGCCTGGCTGCAATGGGCCGGGCCAAACTGTGGCTGTGGATGGGGTGTCAGAATAAGGGACGTGGGTGCACTGCCACTGATGTGGCACAGAAGATAGGACAGCAAAAACAAAACAAAAATAAAAAAAAAAACAATACAACAACAAAACTTCATGTATGTTAAGAATATCATCAAAATGAGATCACCTGAATAAACAAAATAAACAAACCTGATTTTTTAATTTTCAAAAGGCAAAACAGGGCAGTTTCACCCAAACTGACAGTCTGTCTTTTATTGTGCTTTTGTCATCTGCATTAATGGGAGACAGGCATTTACACAATAAGTATCCCGTCATATAGTTGGGCCCAAATCATGGACAGCATACACTACTATGAGGACGCATGCTCTCTCACCACAATTACAAAGTTTCAAAGCATGTTGCTGAAGCAACAGGCATTGCCTAATATTAGTTTGCACTCTAAAATTTGCAAGAATTGCCATTTTTTGTGTGAAAACCTTCACCATAATTACATCCGCAAGTGCAAGAACTTCATCCCCAGAATTTAACATTTTTTTTTTCTCAAGTCATCATGTTCTACTTATTTTCTTCAAATATATGTACAAAATATGGCAAAATCATATCAGTAAACAGGTCCACTCTCTCTCTCTCAATATGTGAACTCTCCTGAGAAAAAAAACAACTGCTTCTTGAGCTTCTGTCTAGTCTAAAAAAATCTTCGCTGAACAATGGTGGTTAATGTCATATTTGCCAGAAAGGGTAATAATGAAGTCATTCATACAGTAACTGCAGTAAGCATAGTTTAGTATACATCAAGACCTATAGCCCCAATGTTGTTAATAAATTCAGCATGTTATCAAACAAGCAGACTGAACAAGAGGTTTTGCATGCAAGACTTTTGCTAGAGTCGTTGCTCAGCAGTTGTAACATTTGAACTGCGCATCAGGACAACACCATGGTTACACTCTAGTGGTGCTATTACAACAGAATTTGCATCTCCAGATTTCCTCTTGCCATGTTGTTGTTTCTTGGTCCAACACATTCAGCATATTCATGCAAAATGAGTGTACGGATTAGGCTAAAGCCATTCCCATAAACAGGTCTGTATACTACAGTCATTAACATCTGTGAAAGGAGTCGCACTAGATTTCAACGTCTGCTGAAAACCTGTAAAACTAAATGAAACTCCGGCTTATCAAAAAAGACAAAAATCCAAAGAAGAAAGAGAAGACAACCTCCAGATAATATCACACCATATCAAATATATTACAAGAAGTATATGACTTCCTTTCATTTCCCAGCTTTCAATTCTGTGTGTGTGTGTGTGTGTGTGTGTGTGTGTGTGTGTGTGTGTTGAAAAGGAGTGTGTTGCCCTTTATCTGAGAAAATGAGTATGCCTGTGTATGTGCGTGTGTACATTTGTTGTGCATGTTATTTCTCTGCGGGAAGGTGAGTAGGACGGTAGGAGAGGGACGGAGGATGCTTTTGTGTGTGATTGTGTTGCAGTGGGTGGGAATAATACTTTTATACATTCACCAGATCTCACTACAGCCTTGGTCACAGAATCGTTACCTTTGACAAAGTAGATGCACCTTTCTCATGCACAATGGTCAGGTCTCTTTCCGCCAGGCTGAAATCCCCTTTTGATTTTCTTGCTTTTCCCCTCCTCAGCAGAGCTTTTCATGTAAATGACAAGGACCAATATTAGTAACAGTCATAACAATAAATAGTTCCAAACAGACTTGGTGGCAAACCTGAAGTAATGCTCATCACATGGTCATTTTAAAAAGAAAATCTGCTGACATAAAGAACACAACAAAGTATGTTTTAAAAAATGGTTGGAAAAATGCATTGCTAGAAAATCAAAATTCCACACTGGCCCCCTCCCTCCTAAATACCACAGAAATCTCAAAACTGATGCTAAAAGTATGGAGAGGAAACGTCACAACATTTTTTTTTTTTTTTTTTTTTTAAAAGATTGGCACATGGAAGAAGTGTTTTCTACGACCAATATTGAAGGACTTAACTGTAAACAGTGAGGACTGCTGCTTTTTTTTTTTTTTTTTTTTTTTTAATGACAACACCAGACGTGACAGGCACTATAACCAGTTGATACTTTTCTCAGTTAACATTTTCCCTGTGTATGTGTGCTGTGTGAGTCCCCCCCCCCCCCCCCCCCCCCCCCCCCCCCCCCCCCCCCCCCCTCCTGCACGCAGCCAATCATGCTGAACCCCTGCCTACATGATTTCGACATTTCTGGAATTGAGTGTTATGTTTGGTCTCTGTTAACATCATATTTGGTTTCAGTTTTCATCAAGGGGGCGTCACTGCATGTGGTCTAGTCCATATACGCTACACCACATCCGCTAAGTTTTGAGACCACACTATGCATGATTTGAAGCCGATGGATAAATGAATTAACAACAAAGATGAGACAATTATTGAAGAAGAGGGTCTTGTGGCTACAACTCAGCGGATGTCTGACCTGCGCATTAGCCCAACGCACTGGTCAGACCTTGAGTGCCTACCTACCATGTGTGTGTATGTGTGTGTGTGTGTGTGTGTGCATACATGTGTACACATTGTTTGTGTGTGTGTGTGTGTGTGTGTGTGTGTGTGTGTAGAAGTTAATGTGGATGTGTGTGTGTGTGTGTGTGTGTGTGTGTGTGTAATTTGTGGGTTTGTGTGAGCACACATATCTGCATATAGGCTATATGTGTACATATCTGTGTGTATGTGTCTTTGTAAACATGTGTGTGTGTGAGTGTGCACGTGAGTGTATATGTGTGTGTGTGTGCATGTGCGTGTGTGTGCGTTGTGACTGCATGCGTGAATGTTCAGAAGATGACTTAGGAACAAGACCATCAAATACAGCATAAAAGTGCACGTGCACACTCACGCGCACACACACACACACATATCAATAAGAACAACTCCTCCCACCTCAAACACATCCCATGCACACCACGTGCGCGCACGCCTACACACACAAACGCGCACACACACACCAACGCTTCCACACACATTGTCTGTGGACTCTCTAATTAACACGTTGGCATTACCCCACTGATGAACACACACACACACACACACAGTCACACACACACATACACTCACTAACTCTCTCCCACACACACTCACACACCAACGCTTGCACACTCATGATGACCATGGACACTTTAATTACACATGGCATTACCCCACTGATGAACACACACGAGCGCACACACGTCCACAGTATATGCTGGGGACCCTAAGAGATTCAAAGTATTATCTCAGTTGACATGTGCTTCATCTTTTGTGTCTGTTATTGAAAAAGCCCCAGTACGAGTTTCATATTTGGTATGTCTGAAAAGAAGAGATCAGGAACTTTTAGATGAATGTACTTTTCAAAACTGTAAGACATCCTGCACTGAGACAACACACAGAAAAATAAAGTAACCATAACACACAGAAATAAAAACAAGAGCAGAGTTTCAAGATCAATGTTTAGTAGTGGCATGAAGACAAATTGATACAAAAAAGCACTCACCTAATACACTTATGGTTATGGTGCTTTTCGCTATCAGTTATTATCCATTTTCAAACAATTTCACAAAATTTGGGCTACAGAAAAGTCAAGCGCCTGTGTGTGTGTGTGTGTGTGTGTGTGTGTGTGTGTGTGTGTTTGTGTTACTGAATCAGTCAATTCTATCTGTTGATTTGTCATTGTAATCAAGAACATCTTCAAACAGACGATCCTCGTCTTCCCTATCATCTCCACTATCAATCAACTCTCCTTTGTTGTCTGAACCGAAAACATTCTTCAATAACTTGTACTAAAGAAATGACTTACCGGCGCCGAGCTGGCATTTTGACTAGCTGATGAAGGCCAGTGCCAGAAACGCAGTCAGTTCAGGTAGGAAAAAACCCAGCAAGGGTTTTTTTTTGTTTCAGCCGCAGATAGTGAACGTGAACTTTGCTTGAACTTAAGAACTAGGGATGTCAGGCTACCATGAACCCTCTACTAAGTTCTGGTGGGAGTTATTTCTCTTAGCCTGTTAGAGTTTGAATACAAGAATTTTTAAAATAAGAATGCACAGACATGTGTGCGTCGTAGACAACGGAACTCCCAGTCAGCGCATGGTGCTGTGCGTGCCGTAGGCAGCAGAGCTATGAGCAATGCACACAGAACTGTGCGTGCTATAGGCAAAATTAAAAACAAAAAGAACAACTACAACAACAAAAAAACAAACACACAAACCAATCACAACTGAAAACACACAGCCAAACATTCCTTTTTTGTGCTTGTTGTAACACAAAAACTGCCATTTGATTCGCACCAATGAGACCAAAGCTGACTTCTTTGCCTTGAGTAAAGAGCAGGTGCATGATTAGTTTGGATATGAACACTTCATACTAGTGAAGAAAACAGATTTTGTCAAAACATGGCTACATATTTTACTTTTATCCTGTAAATTGTGACGTCAACATATAATTACATAAGAACATGACTAAAAAAAAAACAACAAAAAAAAAAACAAACAAAAAACCCAATGAGAGCAAGAGAGAAAAAAATGGTGAGGCCCCTGAGTCTGGCCTGAAAATGATTTTCATCGGGTCTGGGGGTACAGCCTGTGCCCCAGACAACGTGGAGAGGCTGACTGCCAAGTCAGCAGTCCAA
This sequence comes from Conus betulinus, assembly GCA_016801955.1. Lineage (NCBI taxonomy): Eukaryota > Metazoa > Mollusca > Gastropoda > Neogastropoda > Conidae > Conus > Conus betulinus. The sequence goes on along the minus strand of JADBJO010012777.1, from coordinate 47,331 downwards.
CATGATCTTCTGTGTGACTGTACCCTATGGAAATTTGCACTGTATTTGTGAGTGCCTCTTCTTGCCGTGTGAAGACTGACTTGAGGATTCTTTATCAAGACGATGTGGAGAGGCTGACTGCCAGGTTGGTAGTCCAACGTGATCTTCCAGGGTTCCTACAGACTCCAAAGAACAAAATTCAAGGAGTTTTCAAGCAGTTTTCAAGGTGACTTTTCAAAATTCAAGACGTCAACACATGCGTAAATGGATATGCCCGTTACCTGTTTTCTGCTCTTGGCCGACTTAATCAGCTGTTACTTCACACAGCAGAAAGCAGAAGTACTATTAGTACTACCTGGAAAGTCATTTTACATAAAAGAACTGTTAAAAGTCTGGAAAGTCACTGGTCCAGCCACCTACGACTGCAGAACTTCAAAGGGAAAACATTTACACCTGTCACAACTGTGAAGTCTTCACGGCGGGCAGGGAATCCAGGAACAGTGTGTACAGCTTGGACAGAATATCATCTATATCCCAACCAGCAGCAGTACAACCAGCTCTGAAGGAGTTGTGCAAGATGTGTAGTCCACAACTCCCTGTCTGAAGCATCTTCATACTTGACTGCTTACTCAGGAGCCTTCTGTATCTCATCATATACCTGCACAATACAAGGAAACATAGAAACTAGTAAGTGTGGTCCTGATTTATGTCGGTTTTTGAGTGTGTGTGTGTGTGACTCTGTGTGTGTGTGTGTGTGTGTGTGTGTGTGTGTGTGTGTGTGTGTGTGTGTGTGTGACATGAGTGAATGAGAGTGTGTGTGTGTGTGTGTGTGTGTGTGTGTGTGTGTGTGTGTGTGTGTGTGTGTGTGTGTGTGTGTGTGTGTGCATGTGCAGGTGTGTGTGTGTGTGTGTGTGTGTGTGTGTGTGTGTGTGTGTGCACACATGTGCAGGTGTGTGTGTGTGTGTGTGTGTGTGTGTGTGTGTGTGTGTACACACCTAATACATAGATTTCAAATTTTTTATCCAACAAAAATTAAGGAAAAGCAAATAAGAAAAACTATGTATACCACTCATAGAAATAGTTAACTGATGCTATTTTCAAAAACTCGTGTACAATAAACAAAAGTGAACTTTACTAAAGAATGAGGCAGTCCATAGGAAAAAAAAAAGCATTACAGGCATTAGGAGCCAGCTGTAGTGAAGGTGTGCATTTCTGCACGCACACACACAACGTTAAAAAAAACTGGAGAGAGAAAAAGAAAGAGAGAAAGACAGACAGACAGACATATAGACTCCACTCGTGAGCAGCTGAAAGCTATCCTCATTTCATTACAGAATATAACAAACTCATTAAATAAGTACTTTGAGTACAGAAGTAGTAGTAGTAGTAGTAGTAGTAGTAGTAGTAGTAGCACACATTAAAACAAGTTTCTAAGTGCCAGTTACCATGATCCTAAGTCAACAGTCATGTAAATTTTAAAATTTCCATGAATGAAAATAAAGGCTGAACATATGTTGGGTAATTCTGAGTACTTTACATGTGGGATTTTGAGATAGAAGTGAAAATATGAGAAAGGGAATGAAGGGCCTAAGAGTGGTGCTTATACTAGGTTTGTAAATTTTAAAATTTCCATGAATGAAAATAAAGGCTTACACATGTCAGGTAATTTTGGGTACTTTACATGTGTGACTCTTGAGGCAGAAGTGAAAATATGAGAAAGGGAGTGGAGGGCCCAGGAGTGGTGCTTATACTAGATGTGTGTGTGTGTGTGTGTGTGTGTGTGTGTGTGTGTGTGTGTGTGTGTGTGTGAATTATCTACAGGTCCGCAAGTTTCCTTTCAAACCTGAATGCGCAATCTTACCTTCCAGTTGACATTTGGTCCATCCATTGATATCTGTAGCAGTTTTGAGTCCCAACTCGTGATGATGGGTTCCAAACAATTCATAAATGTTGCTGGCATAAGCATGGCCCAGATAGTCTGAAGTCAGGTATTCACTTCTCACCATACCATCAGTCCAAATGCGCACATGTGTATCAAGCTGTTTAAGCTTCAGTTCTTTGTTTAGATTTTCATCAAACAACAGCATGTAGTTTGATTCTTCTTGAGTTCTTTTTTTCAGCAATGAATGAAAGTGAGGTGCAATGCCAAATGTCGCCAAATACCTTGATTTTCCCTCACCATACTGAAATCCTTTGGCGATTTGACTATCTGGAAACATTGTTTGAAAAATCTGAGAATTCTGTTCACAAGAGCTGAAGCTATGGTGCGCGTTTACAGTGTGCAGTGTCCACAGAATTTCAGATTTCAGCACATCTGTCTTGTGCAAAACAAGTCCACTGTGGCTGAAGAGCTGGTACTGGATTTGCACACAGACACATCTTGATCAGGATTTAATGACGACGCAACATTCGCATTCGACACTGCTGCTGCCGTCTTTTTTGTAAAAAAAGAACGAGATGGGTACCCTGCTGAAGATCTCGCCGCCAGTAGAGCCACATGCTTTTTTTCTTTGCTGTGGCTAGCCAAGGCACTCTCGCCCATTGCTCGCACATTGACACTTTTTTTGCAGACATGTTTGTTTGCTTTGTTTTCTCCCGCCCAGTCAGAAAACTCAGGTTTATCCCACAGACGGTGAAAAGCCTGTTGAAAGCTCTGTTCACAATGAACTGAACAAGCCGGAAGCGCAAGACCTTCTCTTCGCGCATGTGTAGAATTTAAAAATTGCGGAACTTACAATTTATCTCCCTTGGTTCATTCTTTAGCAGATGACAATGACGGATCGCGATGATGTAAAAATTTTGAAAGTAATTTTTCATCAGCCTGAAAGCAGAAAAATCAAACTGCCATTTTTTTTCTTGCCACATCAAATTTTTTTGGAGACAATGGTTTGATTTTTAAGGGTTTTCAAGGAGGTTTGGTCACCATTACCACATTTTATTGATTTTTAAGGGGTTTCAAGGTCTTGAAATTGGCTCTCAGAAATCAAGGAGTTTCAAGGAGTTTCAAGGAGCGTACGAACCCTGTCTTCTGCGTGGATGTACCCTATGGGACTTCGTACTGTATTCGGAAACAGCTCTGCTTGCCATGTGGAGCCTGTGTTGGGCTTGTTGCAGCCAGCCGTGTAGACTGTCTGTTGAGACACTACTGACGGTGCCAGTGAGAAATTTTTAATGTGTCAGTTTTGAGAGCAATGGTTGAAGCACACTAGTAGTGGTGTGTATTGATTTTGTGACAATTTTTCTTGATATGTGTTTGTGTTTTGATGGGTTCAGGCAGAATATAAAAGAAAAACTAACTTAACTTGTGTCTTGCGTGGCTGTCCATATTCGTGTGGTGTGGGTGTGTGTAGTATACAGAGGAATGTTGAATTTCATATTGGCCAGAAGGTAGTAAGTTAAGCTACTGTCAATATCGTGGATAGTGAAGCTGTTTGCGTTATCATTTACATTGGGCAAATTATCTATCCGTTGAAGGCTCATCTTCAAGTGAAACACAGCAGCATGACAGCGAGCAAACAGATGGGTGTAACACAGACACACATACACTGACAGTCCTCCATGATAGAGAAATGGAATCAATGATGCTGTGACTCAGAAGCCCATGGCCTGGACAGAGTTAAAAACCAAAGCTAAGGCAAGACTGAAACAGAACGTATGGGCAATCGTACTTGCGACTCTGGAAATTCAAATCAGCCAACTGGACAGTGGAGAAACATTGTTTTAAAGATGTTGGCCTGCCTGAAGGACAGGAAAGGAGAAAGAGAATGCACAGTTTTGTTCATGTGCACAGGAGGAAGGAGTGGCCAAATCAAGTCGCACAATTCAACATTGTACAGCTAGACTGTATTGTATCTGATACCAAAATTAAAGTTGATCACACACACACACACACACACACACACACATACACAAAAAAACCCAGCAGGCAAAATCAACCAACCTTTCATATTTTCTGGTTCTCGCTGAAGAACCTGGTCACAGTCAGAGATGCACTCTTCCCACTGTGACAAGAAGAGGTCTGTGAACAAATATACATCATAATTAAGTTTTTTTCTTGTATCTATCCATCCAAAACAGTTTCTATTTGGCCTGAACACCACCTCTGTCAATAAGGACGCCCTCACCCCCTCCCCAGCCCCAAAGAAATCATGACGTAAGGAAACTAATCCCTGTTCAGCAACATGCCTCAGGATTCTACACTCCCTTGACCACCCCAGTTTCTTGAAACAAGTTTTCTGTTCCTTTCTCTTTTCTAAAATTTGTTTACTTTGACCTTTGACTCATCTCCTCTTATCATGGCTAAAACTACTATTGAAAACCATACTGGAAGTGTTGGGGGTGGAGCTTTTCTTAAAACTCCTGTACCATCACTATGGCTTCTTCTTCATTGACTCAAACTGTTTTTTCCTGTACTTGCTACATGTTTTGACCGGAACACGTACTTGGAACACGTTTGACCGGAACAGGTAAACCTGAAAAAAAGGTCGACCTGTTTACCTGACAGCTACTCATCTGTGTTTTGTGTCGGGTGCATGACAGGTCTGTACTCCATGCTTCCTTTCATAAAATATCCCGGCATCAACAAGGCCCACAAGATACAGACACCTGCAGTGTTGGTCAGGAAATTTGAGTAACACTCAAAGAGACGCATCCATTAAGTGGTTGAAACTTGATTGTGTGGTCCCACTCTTCCCAACTGAGCCCATAGCAAACAACTCTGGGTAGGAGCTGGTCGGGAAAAAAAAAATCCCACATGACTGATGGGAATCGAACCACGACCTCCCAGCTGGGAGTCTATGGCGCTAACCACCTCACTATGGCGGCTGGTTGTCACTGGGATCATGGTAAATTTACCACTAGTATTTCAGCGTCTTTGGCAGACCCTCATATTATTGCTCATGTACATACGAGTGTTATGCTTTATACACTTATTTGGCAATATACATATACAGATAAACAGATATAGATATATATATTCATATGTACATATATATACACACACACACATTCACACACACATATATTATAAACATATAATATATATATACATGTACACATGTATACACACACACACACATATATATATATATATATATATATATATATATAGAGAGAGAGAGAGAGAGAGAGAGAGAGAGAGAGAGAGAGAAGAGAGATACTGGCCCTTTTCATCATGTTTACTTGATGTATTGTGTATTTACCTTGCTTTACTCTTTTTTGAGCAATATATCGTGTCTCGGTGTGAATAACCATTGCCTACTGAACAGCAGTCAGTGATGTTTTGTAAGGTCAATTTGCATGTGTCTTCTCCTTTTTCTGATCCTGACTCATCGTCTTTTCTCGTAGTGGACTTGTGTTAATTAAGACATAAGAAGAACAGGGACAATCCTTTAAACCTCCAAGATTTATTGAGACTTAAGGTCATTTGGTGGCTTTGGCGCCCAGCTCTGGGGTGAGTTGAGGTCAGCCTTGTGCACTTTGAATCTGAGCATTGATTTGTCTCTCAAGTGAGATTACCCACCATCCTTTTCGATATCCAGGCATTTGTTTGGACCTGGTAAGTGTGAAAAAAAAAGGGAATTTTACTACTGAAAGTAGTTTTATGATATACTTACCTGTCCAAACATTCACCTTGACCCCAGTATGGAAAAGGGGAGAAAAACTCCCTTTCACCGCCAAAGGCGCCTTTCGGCGACAACTTGGCTGAGCACCAAAGGCGCCTTTTGGCGACAAAGTAGGGTGACCTAACTCCCGATACTCTCACGATCCTAGTTCATGAGATAAAAAGCCAGCAATAAACGTCATAGTTGGGGGATGGTCTGGCCCGTGCTCACAGCCATTTGCTTTGTCAGAACACTATTCAGTTCAGTGTTTTATCGACTTTATTCCGTCTGTTTTTTTTTTTCATTCACTATGACGTCACCCCAAGCACTTTACGTACTCGACCTTGCCATACATTTGCCACAGATCAAGTGCTGGGAATATTGAACAGACAGTCAGTTGTTCCTAATACAGATGAAGAAGACCCAGACAGTCACAGAGTAAACAACATAGTGTGAGGGCTTGACCGAATTATTACAACGTGAGGCGTTGGACCGTGGCCAATGGTTGGGAGAGACTGACAAGACGCCCACTTACTACCATACCGCATGTGCCCCAGTGTTTTTGCGTTGAGCCAGCCAGCACTGACTGACTGTTCACTACTGTGTGTGGGGGCGAAACTAAAACTTTAGGCAATGAACTTCACACTCACGCTGTGGGCCGACTCTTGCTGGTCGAGGTTGAAGGGGGCGGGGCTGACTGACTGGTGAGAGGCGAGCAGAGATGGTGTTTGAGTGGGTGTACAGCTGATCATATAGATCAGCTGAATGGCAAGGGTTCAGAGACCAACAGGAACATGAATGACTTTGTGTTCATAAAAAAATATTACTGTTGAGAGTGAAAGGGACGTGTGTGTGTGTGTGTGTGTGTGTGTGTGTGTGTGTGTGTGTGTTTTTTCCCTTTCTTTCTTACATGTGTACCAGTTAGGCATAAGAATGTGTGTGTGTGTGTGTGTGTGTGTGTGTGTGTTCCTACTATTGGAGTAGTTGTATTTGTGGCTGTTTCTTCCATTTTTCTGTTGGAAATACCATACATTCTGGTCTTCAATTGCGAGCGGAGTATTTTTCCTCCCTTATTGAGAGTTTGTTGGCATTCTTTCTTCATTTTTTTACATTTAGAAGAAAACATAACATTCTTTTTTTTTATTTTGCATTTTTTTTTTGCACTTGAAATTACTAAAAATTTAAAAATTGTTGTTGACTTACCATCACTGACATGTTATAATATAATGAAAGTACAGTGTATCTCCTCCATTTTACAAAAAAATAGCATGAGAATTGGTTGTTTAGTTCCAGAGATATCCGCGTTTCACATATGCTGGTATAAATTAAGAGCTTTTTTTGAAAAATGGCTGGCGATGGGGATTTATGCAAAATAGAATGTCTGGCGGTGAAAGGGTTAAGGTAAAGTTAGCCCCACGCTCTCCATTTCAATTTTTATTTTCAGAGATTCCTGATGTACAGCAAGTTCCTTGCCTAGTGGAGACAATGTATATGTTTGGACAGTTAACTTTACCATAAAAACTATTTTCAGTGGTACAAAATTCCTTTTCCTGTGTATCTCACAAATATGGGCAGCAGCATTACGCATCATCACGGCATGCCACCCAGGACTTGACTGCACAGTCTAAACGCATAGTTGCACTTGACACCGTTTTTGTTTGTTTGTTTTGTTTGTGTTTTTTTTTTTTTTCTTAAACACAGTGATAGGCCTGACATGGCCCTTTGCAGTCGGCTGGGCTATAAGCCACTTTAGCTTAACTTATCTTACCACCATTTTTGTTTGTTTATTCATAAGCTTTTGTAAGCTAAAACTTATTCATGGAATTAGACTTTAATCAATGTATTTAAAAACAACAGATTATCACACTGCCTGGAAAGTCTTACAAGAAATAGGAATACAATTAAGAAAACAGAAAATTGCCAAACGTGCCATGTAAGCAATAGCTATGCTACCATGAACATTGCATATATATACATGCAAAAAACGTGCTTTGCATGTACACATAGGGAAACAACATTAACCCTTTCACCACCAGACGTTATGTTTTACAAAAATCCCCATCGCCAGCCATTTAAAAAAAAAAACTCTTATTTCATACCACATGTGTAAAATGTGGTTATCTCTGGAACTAAGCAACCAATTCTCATGCTGTTTTGGGGGGAAACGGGGGAAATAAACTGTACTTTTGTAAAATTATAGAATGTTTGTAATTGTTACTCAACACCAATTTCAAATTTTTGGTAGTTTCAAGTGAAAAAAAATGCAAAAAAAAAAAAATTGAATGTTATCTTTCGTCTCAACATAAAATGAAAACAAAGAAGGCATGCTATCAAACTCTAAACAAAGAAGGAAAAATACTCCAATCAAAAAACAACACCAGAAAGTATGTAATATATCCACAGAAAAATGGGGGGAAAAAAAAAAAAAAAAAAAAAAAAAAAAAAAAAAACCCAGGGTAAATCAACATACTCACACCACCACACAAAAAGCTGGAAGTAGTCCACAGGTTGAAAAAATCATCCTCGTTCACCAGCACACCTGAAACATTCAGAGAATACTTATTCATATGACTGACGAGGTGATGAAGAGACACACACACACTTCTTGCACTCCACTGGCACACACATGAAAGAAAGAAAAAGAGAAGGGAACACACACGCACACACACATACATACACACACACACACACACAACGCACACACACACATACACTTTCTCATGCCCCACTGGCACACACATGAAAGAAAGAAGAACAAGATGCAAAGCATATAAACATACTCCCAGTTTATCCTGAATACACGTGATATATTCCATAAAGAGGAAAACCATCTTGGGCTGGTGTAACCGTTAGTGATGGCTATTCTGGTAAACATCAGCCATCATCTCTGACCTATAATGAACATACTTACAAATTTTCAGAAAGATCCGCCAAGAACTTTCTGAGATTTTCCATCAAGAAGAAAACCATTATGGGCCATTAGTAAAAGCTATAAAGGTAACTTAAACATCGGGATTCATCCGTGACCCATAATGAACATACCTACAAATTAACAGAAATATCGGCTACGTACTTCCTGAGATATTCCATGAAGAAGAAAAACCGTTAGGGGCCGTTATAGCCGTTAGTAACGGCTATAACGGTAAACTAAAACATAGGGCATCATCTGTGACCTATAATGAACATACCTACAAATTTTTTGAAAGATCAGCCACATACTTTCTGAGATATTCCATTAAAAAAAACATTATGGATCGTTATAGTCATTAGTAACGGATACAACAGTAAACAAAAACATCGGGCCTGATCCATCGCCCATAATGAACATACCTACAAATTTTCAGAAAGATCGGCCTAGTACTTTCTGAGATATACCATAAAAAAAAAAAAACGGTTACAGGCTGTTATAGCCGTTAGTAACGGCTTTAACGGTAAACTAAAACATCGGGCATCATCTGTAATCCACAGTGAACATACCTGCTAATTTTCAAAAAGATTGGCCCAGAACTTTGAGATATTCCATTAAAAAAAAAAAACTGTTACAGGCCGTTACAGCTGTTTGTAACGGCTATAACAGTAAAGTAAAACATCCGGCATCATCCGTGACCCATAATGATCATACCTGCGAATTTTCACAAAGATCGGCCAAGTACTTTCTCGGATACTTCACGAAGAAGAAAAACCGTTACAGATTGTCACAGCCGTTAGTAACGACTATAACGGTAAACTAAAACATTGGGCATCATCCGTGACCCATAATGAACATACATGCTAATTTTCACCAAGATCGGCCATGTACTTTCTGAGATATTCCATAAAGAAGAAAACCCGTTACAGGCCGTTAGAGCCATTAGTAACGGATATAACGGAAAACTAAAACATCGGGCATTATTCGCGACCCATACTGAACATACCTACAAATTTTCAGTAAGATCGGCCAAGTACTTTCTGAGATATTCCATAAAGAAGGAAAACTGTTACAGGCCGTCACAGCCATTAGTAACAGCTATAACGGGGTAAACTAAAACATGGGCATCATCCATGACCAATAATGAACATACCTGCTAATTTTCACAAAGATTGGCTAAGTACTTTCCGAGATATTCCATAAAGAAGAAAAACTGTTACAGGCCGTTACAGCTGTTAGTAACGGCAATAACAGTAAACTAAAACATTGGGCATCATCCTTGACCCATAATGAACATACCTACAAATTTTCAGAAAGATCGGCTCAGTAGTTTTGTCTGGAGCAAGCGGAACACATTTTGACCATGGACGGATGGACGGACAGACACACAGACAGCATTTCTTCGTTCCCATTCTAAAGTACTCCCTGTTCTATAAGAACTGGGAGTACAAAAAGGGAAAACATGCACGAGCATGCACACACGCACACACACACACACACACACATTCCTTTCACTCTCACTGTTGAAAGCAATAATTTTTTTTTCATGAAAACAGTCATTCACTTGCCTGCTGGTCTGTAGAACTCAGGAAGCAATTCACCTAGGGCGTACGAGTCCAGCCGGTCATGTAATTTTCCCACTCAAACTCATCTCTGCAGTATGCTCTGATACGTGTCAGTCGGCCACGCCGCCTTCAACCTTGATCCATTGCAAGCCACCTGTGCATTCAGTTCACTGTCTCATAAATGTTAGTTGCCCACTATCAAGTCTGTAACTCACACTGCTTTCAATTCAGTCACTGCAAGTTGGCCCAGCCAACAGTACGCTTGCACACTGGCCTGTGTGTGTGGGACACACTGCCTTTCCAGCCTTCCACCTGGCATGCATCCAACAGAGTCAGCCTCGATTTGAGGTAATTTGGTCAAGCTCTCCCTACCACATAATGTTTCTTGGTCACAATCTGGGTGTTCTTCATATGAATCAGGATCAACTGACCATCTATTCAATATTTCCAGCACCTAATCTGTGGTAAATGTACTGCGAGGCTGAGTACCTAAAGTGCTTGGTTGTGACATCATAGTAAATCGAAAATCAATCAGTATAAATTGATAAAAACACTTAACTGAACAGTGCTCTGACAAAGCAAATGGCTCTGAGCACAGGTCAGAGAATCCCCCAACTATGTTGTTTATAGCTGGCTTTGTATCTCATCAACTTGGAGAGTGAGAGTAATAGGAGTTAGGTAACCCTAGTTTGTCGCTTTTCGGTTCGGTGATGTCGGTGTTGAGCCACATGGTTGCAGAAATGCGATGTCGGCAGTGTAAGGGTTCAACATATCAACTTCATAAACCAAATGTTTGGGGTGGTTTGCTTTCAACTGTTTCATGTGAATTGATATCATTGCAAAGAAAGCATTAGTAGATGGTAAAATGAAAGAAATGTAATACTCACAGCACAGACCACGATTGTTGTATGCGGCCACCAGAGGGAATACAGCTATGCTGGCAGTGTAGAAAGCAACCGCTTCTTTGTACTTTTTCTCATTGTAAAACTGGAAAAGTCAACCAACGAATAAGTTCAAAATCCATTTTGCATGCGTGCATGCACACATATACTCGTACTGTCCCATCTCAAGTACATGCTGCATGCGCCAACCATGCACACACATGCTCACATGTTAATGACCCATCCCAACCACCTAAAAATTAGAAATATAAGACACTGAGCAATTTCACCTTACAAAACATCAAAATACAGCAAATTACAAATTTGAAAAAAAACATTCTGACAGACAACAGCCACAAACCTTATTGCCATCATCCTTCAATGCTTTTGCTTTCTGCTTCCTTTCTTCTTCTTCTGCCCCACCTTTGTGTAAAGAAATTAACAATATTCAAGTAAAACCAAGAAACTGAACATGATAAGATCAACAGTGCAATTTCTAAACACTCTCTCTCTCTCTGCCCAAATGCTCTGAACTGAGGGACTACAATTCACACCAATTCCAGACAAAAAGTATGACACTGGACCTTTTTTAACCTCTCTGCATCCATGGCCACTGATCTGATGTATATCCCAAGTGTTCATTCCTGTTTTCCCAGTTACATGCACATTTATCCTGTCACAGCCCAAAACTATCGTTCCCAGGAAGCAATCTATATTAAGCTGTAATGAGGTATCCTACCAGATGAGACACTGAACTGTTGCAAAGTCACTGTATTTACTGGTGCCTGTTCTTTCCAACACATGCAGACGCCACCCTTGATATCCGCCCCCTTCTGGAGATTATCATTTAATCATGAAGCCAGAATGAATGAGTGTCATCCTCCAGAATGTACCACCAATGTCCATTCAACCAGAGTACCCATCAACTTGCCAATATCAATGACTCTGACATACTGTCAACAACAGCTTGTGCATGGAATGGAAATCAAACATGAAGTTACCACTAGACCAGGGTAGGAAGAGCAACAGAGATTGACTCTCTCTTTTTTCTTTTGTTTTTTTTCAAATGAAAATTAAAGATGACCAAGAATGTGGTCGAAGAGGACAAGGCAGGCCTGTACTCTATAATTCCTTTGAAAATACAACTGGAGTTAACCAGGCCCTGCACTAGGAATTACGGTTTGTGTTATTCAAGTTAAAACCAAATTAATGACTGGTTTCCACTCTTCTCAGAACAAAAGATAAAAACTCTGAAGGTATGAAATCGACCTTCACCTACGAGCTAAATGTCTTGCATGATCAGGTCAGCAGTTCCATAACCACCTTGGAAAAAATTATCCAAGGTGATGTTTTTTTTGTTTTGTGCCTGACATTTCTAGAAATTTCTAGAAGAGTATCCTTTTGTATCAGATCTCTCTCCGTCTTAATCTCTCTCTTTTTCTCCACATCATTGCACTTGGGGAAAAAAAAAAAACAAATGTATATCAAATATACTCAAGAGGCTGTTAAAAAAGGATGAAATCTAAATAGAGAGTATTCCATCTAAAAATATGTATCTCCAATTAAAGTTTCAAAATCACAACTATGAGGTCAAAATATGAGAAAACATGAAAGAAAACAGAGACACAAAGAAGCACACACATTGCAAAGTTGATCATCTTCAAAGTGGAGCTACATGGGCAGGTTTATATCTGGGGACAGCTGTTGTTGTAAAATTTGAAAACTGTAAAGTCTTGTCACTTCAGTATTGGTGGATGGATAAAAAATGAATTAGTGTTTTTAATATCTGTGTTCTTGTGTGTGATAGTGCTATAACCACCATCTATGCTTTATGTTCATTGTGAAAAGGAAAAAGTGTCACTATTATTAGGTTCCATCCTATTATTTTGGTGATGTTTGCATACTATTTTGATTATTTTCATCTTTCGTAATCAGTTTACAGCATTAATAGTAACACCGTTAGCTCATACAAGACCAAAGTAACAAGAAACTGCCCATGTACTACTCTATACTGATATATCTGAGAAATGATAAAAGCTGACTTTGGAAATAATTAGTGATTCTACAGTTCATTCTGGTCTATCCCTAGGTGGCAGAGGCCTCCTCTTGTGTTTCATTTCATAGTTTATCCTACACCCAAAAACCTTCTACATATCATCAATGTGTGCAACGCCCTCCATCGGTTTGTCACTATTTACAGAGATCTTTTGAAGGCATGGATACGCAAAGGAAATCAAAACTGAGGTCACCACAAAAAAGAAGGCCTTGGAGGACTACAGAATTTGAGATATTTTTTTGTTTATGTCGCTCAAAAGGAGAACAAAGAAAGTTTGTAATACAGTAATATCCCCCTTTATGAACTTGCAAATTTCACTTGAAAAGATTTTTTATTGTGAATACTTTTAATGAATACTTTTTTTCTTCACATAAATACGTAAGACAGCAGTACAGACAATGAAGCAAAACATAAAAGGAACCTGCATTTATAGATAGATAATACAAATGAACACTAAAGAACTAAAATGTAACCATACACAAAACACTTGCGTGTGCATGCACACACACACAGATAAAATGAAGGTGCAGAAGATGACATAATAACAAGAGCAACACACACAACTTAAATACGTACTGAGAAAAAAAAAGTCACAAAGGTGTATAATCATTCACACCCCTATTTTTCAGTGCAGAATCTCACTTGCTACCTTCTCATTCACTGTCATTCTCACGATAACACATTACAGTAAAGGAAAATCCATGCTTAACGCCCCGGCAATAATGACATTAAAATCTATACCATGTTTGAGTTGAAAAATATACTCTTGTGGCATTTCAACATATTCAAATTTTATAATACACTCAATGCACAGGAAAGAAAAGAAGGGTCAACCCGATTAGTGGACAGTATTGAAACCAACTTTCTTCAAGTTGTCTCCTTGAATTACTTGTTAGCAACATGTACTATTCAAAATTGTATATCTGTTTCTTACAAAAGCAAAGAGAGCTTGCAGAATAGGCTGAACATGTTGTAGCTTAAGTAGAATTTAACCAGAAGCATGATGAAATCCACTCCTTTATCTGTTCTTACATTTTGTTCAACTCCAAATAAAATCAGTTCCTTATCTATTTGAAAATTCTTGCAGTTGTGACATTTTTCATTCACCATCAATTGAAAACTTCTCTAGAATCCATTAGAATGTTGCAGTCACACAACATGAGATGAACTGACATTTCCTCTCACTCACAGAAGTTACAAATGAGAGAATCAACTAATTTGTGCTAGGAAAAAAAAGTCTGCGTTGGGAGCTGTCTATGCAAGCGTCTTACTAAAAATCATCTCACCTGCATACTGGATGATACTTGACAGCATTGGGAGAAAATTTGTTTCCAAATAACATTTTCAAACAAAATAGTCCACTAGAGAACTACTACTCGGATGTTATCATCAACATTACTCCACACATTTTGTACCCATCTGTTATCTTTGTTGATAAAAATACAAGTTTTGCAGTCCAATATTTTGTATCTGTTGGTCAAGTCCACATTCAACTTTTAATGAATTTCAAATGTCATTCAGAATGCCTTTATGTAAAACAAAATTCTTATACCAGGAAACCTTGCTATGAATTCATGATATTCATTGAAGTTAAACTACCATCATCATTTACTAAATGACTGGATATCCGGATATCCAGATAACAAAAAGCTCTCAGAAGAGGACAGAACCTATCTCTTCAGTTTCTACCTGGACATTTTTTCTCTACAAAGGCTGTGTCCCAGAAGACAGGACACACGCTCACCAGAAAGCTTACCAAAACAAAGGAAAAGATCATCACTGGCTAAATGGTTACCACATATTCACTATGGAAATGTAGCAGGAAAGCTCATGGTACAAATCATAGCAAAAAGCTTGCAAGATACCTTGAAAGTAGACAAATCTTCCCACCCAATCAAGGAGGCAACAGACTCACAAGAGACCTTGAAAGTCAACAAATCCTCTCACCTAGTCAAAGAGGTACACACCAGGTAAAGTAGATGGGAAAATGCTGCTGCTTTGCCAATGAAGTATATGAAAGATTCTAAGGAAAGGAAGAAACACTGGCAGTTGCAATTGACCTGGAATATCATACGACAAAGTCCAGTTCTCACTTCTCATGGAACTACTACTCCTTGACTATGGAGTCAACAGAACACTTACAAGATGAATTGCAGCAGCACTTCAGGAGCAAACAGTCATCCTATGATTTGGAGACTGGCATCTGAACCTCATAAACTCCCCCCCCCCAAAAAAGGGTGATTTTAATCAAATGAAGTTAGAGCTGACAGGAGCGCAGAAAGCGGACAGTGCACACAGAAAGATTGTATGAAAACAGATCATAAACATATCAATCATATATCAAACTCATAATTATAAATGACTAAGATTGAGGGAAGAAAAACGGGGAGAAAAACCCCTTAGAGAGCACCACCCCTCCTATACGCATCCACCAACCTTTCAATATTTTATCAGCATAATTTTAGTTTTTTTTTTTTTTTCTCTCTCTCTCTCTCTCTCTACCCTGCCCCATTTCCCTTCTCTTCTTTAACATCGCACAATTGAACTTGTGTGAAAAAAGAAAAACTAACATAGAATATCAACGTTCATTTTCAGTGGGAAATGGTAAACAATATAAATACTAACAAGAGAAAAACTTTAATAGGGGGAAAAAGGATTTCCTTCCTACTCAGCTAGCCCCCCCCCCCCCCCCCCCCCCCCCCCCCACCCCACACACCCCGAACCACACACACACACACACACACACTCATTTATTTTTTACTATGTCCGTAGATACGTCAAAAAACTCCCTCTCTTTCATTTTTCACCTCCACCTCACATCCCATAATTTCAATTGTCCTGTAACATACCATAGTAGTAAAAAGGTGAAAGAGAATATCTGTTAGGTAAAAGCGATTTGAATGGAGTAATAGTTTCCATCTAAGGGCCCTTGTTTTTGTTCATGTAGCAGAGGTAATGTTTTCAGGGCTGGGTTGTTTATCTAGTCCTTTATGACAGAAAACGGGCACACTATAGCATCAAGTAAAGAAAAAAAAACTATCACAAAGGGACCTTAATCATTAAGTAACACTGAATACAGTAACCATTTTTTTTTCAAACTCAGAATGGCGCATTTCCAAACTATGCTTATATTTTTCGGTGCAATAGTTGTATTTGAGTTCTCTATAAAAGGCTGTCACGGTTGGTCTAATTTTATTAATCCTACATTTGTAGATAAAGAATTTTGCCCATAAGATAATGATATACAGAATTTCATCATTTTGGTCTTTCCGTCTGTTCCAAACAAAATTAATTGAACGTTAAAGGATAATCTTTCACAAACATGACATTTTCTTTTCATAGATATTTCTAATTCCATCCAAAAGTTTTGTGCGAAGTCACAGTTCTAAAGATAGTGGTAGATCGAATCTAATTCATCATTACAGAAACTACATTTATCGCTCATGACTAGGCCCATTTTCTTTAATACATTATTTGTAACCAATATTCTGTAGCAAATTCTAATCTGGAACCATTTTAATTTTACTTCGTTTATTTTACTAATCAATCTTAGAACGACTTGCCAGTCTACCACAGAATTTAACTTTCTTTGCCAATTAATGAGTGGTTTGACAATACCGAAAAGTGTTTTTCCAACCAGTATTTTACAGTATGGTTTTGAGCCTTTTTAAACGCTGCTTATCATTTTAATGCTTTCGGATCCTGGTTACTATCATTGTTTTGAACAGTTATATTTTTCTTTTTCTAATATATTCTTTCATCGCTTGAATGGAACTTAGATAGTGTAAGTAATTTACTCTCAAATTCCATTTCTGGCAAAATTCATCATAATTCAAAAAGCTTCCATTATCACCAACAATATCTTTTACTAAGAAACACATTCTTGGCAGTCCATGTTGTGAAACAAAAATCATTATTGTTGATTTTAAATTTCAAGTTGTGAAAAATAGGTTCTGATAAAATTTCCTCTTCGTTATCTAATCTATGTGGCTGGTGACTTTTTCATAGGCTAAAAATACATCTTTCCAGAAGAAGTTGCATTTACTCTTATAAATTTTTTAGACCCGTAACAGCGTATAAAGTTTATTTCTGGGCACAATGTTTCGAGTATGTGTTTCCATTTGAAGTTCCTGAAAGCAGCCTTCTCAACCATGACAACTTCAGTGCATGCACAAAGGCTTGTATGTCAGGTATTCCTATTCCTCCTTGCTCAACATTTTGCACTGAATATTGTCGCCTTATTTTGTCTGTTTTGCCATCCCACACAAATTCGAAGCACATTTTTTGCAGTTGTTTCAACTCATTTTCCAGGGGTTAGGGGGCAGAATCCATAAGAAGATTAATTTTGAAAGAATCAAAGACTTAAGTACCGCAACCCTACCCAAAGGAGTACATGTTCTTTTTGCCCAGATTTTAAACAAAGTCTTAACTTCAGCAAATTTATCTTTTACATTAATCTCTGTTAAATTTGTTATCTCGTTTGAAAACCAGAGTCCCAGAATTTCAAATTTTGGGGGATTCCACTGCATATGTTTGTGGTATAGATGTCTCTCTGCTGAATTTTTCCTGTTTCCTAGCCAAATGTTTGTAGTTTTCTCAAAATTTAGTTTTAGGCCAGATATATTTTCAAATCCATTTAACCTTTCGAACAGTTTTTTCGTAAGATGCTCTGTCTCCTTCTAAAGTGAAAGTGGCGTCGTCAGCTAACTGATTTACTTTAAATTCGGTGTCTGATATTTTTATTCCTCTGATATTTTCATCTTTACGAATTTTGCATGCCAGGATTTCGGCACACTGTATGAAAAGATATGGAGATATGGGGATCACCCTGACGACATCCTCTGTATTTCAAAATGTCTTGACATTTTCCCATTTACTATAACATAAGACCTGATATCGTTATAAAATGCAGATACCCATTTACATATGTCATCTCCAAACCCAAATTTGCTTAATACTTTTTTCATGAAATTTCAATCTACTGAGTCGAAAGCTTTTTCAAAATCAATTGATACAAGTAATCCGGGCAAGTTCCTTATTTCTAAATAGTGCATCATGTCATATAAAGTTCTTAAACTGTCTCCAATATATCTTCCTGGTACAAAACCTGTCTGATCTTCATTTATAATTTTCGGTGGTGTGGTTTTATGTGGTTTGCGATGCATGCTGATCCAATTTTGAATGTCAAATTTAACAGTGTAATTGGTTGCCAATTTTTCAAATATTCCCTTTGTTTATCACCCTTCGGTAAACATATTGTTATGCCTTCCCACTGCGTTATAGACATTTTCCCGTTATAAAAACCTTTATTGATGGAGCGAACTACAAAATCCCCTATCTGTTGCCAAAAGAACTTGAAAAAATTAACCGTCATGCCGTCCGATCCTGGGCTTTCATCATTCTTCATATTTTCTATTGCCTGTGCTGCTTCTTTCTTAGTTATAATTCCTTCTAATTTGTCAGCTTCTTCTTTTTCTAATTTTGGTAAAGCTGTGACATAGTCATTTAGATTAACATCCTGAGTTCTTCGTTCTTCGTAAAGTTTTTCATAAAAAGATGTGGTTTCATCTAACATTTCTTTTGTTTCTAACAAAACGCGTCCTTTATTTGTTACTAATTTTGACATTTGTTTGCTGACATAATGTCTCTTTTTTCCAGAGAGCAGAAATATTTCCTCACCTTTTCTCCTTGAGATGCCCACCTTGCTTTTGATCTGATAATAATTCCATCCATTTTAGCTTTTCTTAGATCTTCCATTTTTTTTTTTTTTTCTAAACAAACTCTATCACTGTCACTTTTCTTTTGCTTTGCTTCCAAGTATTGTATCTCTTTCTCTAGATTTTCTTCCTTCATATTTTGCTCTCTTTTCTTTTGATAGAATATGCAATGGTTTTTGCTCTTATTTCCATTAAAAGGGTGTCAAGAAATAATTGGTCGGTTACACTCAATTGAACTTCATGATTCGGGATAAATCTAATTTTTTCTCTCTACATAAACTAAAACCGCGTATTTTTCTTTTTACAATTTGTATAGTTTCCTTAACAAGTTCAACATATTATTTATCTCTTAAAAGCGAGGAATTGAATTTCCAATAAGTTTTGGATCATTCTTCTTTTTACATATGATTTCTATTGTTATAAGAGAATGATCACTTCGATAACATAGAGAATGTCAGCATTCTTCACATTGGAAAGAAATGATTCAGAGACCAAAAAGAAATCTACATGGCTTTGTTGAAAGGGATTTAATCGTCTCCAAGTGTAGCGAAGAATTTCTGGATTATATTCTCTCCATATGTCTACTAATTCTAAATCTGACATCATTTCGAATACCTTTTCTTGTGCTTTAACATTATTGATGTGTTTTGTAGTTGCAATAGTCTAAATTAGGATTCAACACAAGATTCCAGTCTCCAGCAATAATGATATTCGGTACATATAACTCTTCGATTTGGTTCTGCAAATTAGAGAAAAAAGTTGGATCATCCCTGTTTGGTCCATATATGTTTACCAATCCTATTTGTTTTCCCATAGTGTTTATTACTAAGATTATGTAGTTACCCCCACAGTCTTTCATGGTTTTTTCTATCTTGAATTCGAAATTGTTGTTTAGTAAAATAGCTATACCTCTAGATCTGCTATTGTTTGATGAAAAAAATGCACTCATAACCCCATTCTGCTCTAATCTGGCATTCTAATTTGAAGAAAAATGTGTATCTTGAAGAAAGTATACGGAGTATTGCTTTTGCCTTAAGTATTGAAAAACGTCTCTCCTTTTTCCAAAATCGGCTAAGCCCTTGCAGTTAAGAGATGACAATGTAAAAATACCCATTGCATTTTACCAGTCCTATATGGTGAAAAGCTCCTTTTAATTTAACATTAATAGTATTTTGTGTGCCACTACAGTTTTCCCAGATAAGCAGTATGTAGTTCGTTAGCTTATCACCCCAGTTCTTCATGTTTTGATAATCTCTTACATTCATTCTGTAGCACACGCACACACTCTTTCTGTCTTTTCTGTTTACAAACATTCGCTTGCATGGACATGTTAACTGCGTTTTGTATGTTTAAGTTAAGTAGTCGACGTGTGTTAACTGCTGACTATTTTTTCAAGCATGAAATAACATTATTAACATTCACCACGATATCAAGCTACGTGTTGAATATATCCACCAACCAGAGTATGTATCCATAAAATTAATATCAATAATAGTAGTGATACTGACAACAGCACCACCACCAATGACAATAACACTAATTGTTATCGTCATCATCATAAATCATCACCACCACCATCACCACCACCATCCTGATCATCATCAACATCGTTGTCACCCTCACTGACAACTTCATAGTAATATCCAAGGACAAATGGCACCCTATAATAATAACAGTACCAGAAATGTGGTCAATGTCGGTGAAAGAAAAACTTTGCAATATCGACTTGAAAGTTGAACATGACCAAGATATCCTTCCCTATAATGAATCTCCACCGACCAGTGTGGAAGGGTGGGTCTTGTAGAGGGGCATGCACCGCGGTATATGAGGCGGATGCGCGCGTGAAGAACGATTGATAGGGATCTGGGACGGGGGAGGGGGGGGCGCTAGAGGGGGGAGGGGGAGGGACGAGGAAGGGAGAGGTGTGAGGGCAGGGAAGAGGAGCATGGGACGTGGGGAAGAGGAGCACGGGATGAAAGGAACAAGACGGGGGGGGGGGGGGGGGTTGACAAGGAGGGGAGGGGAGTGAGGGTGGGGAAGAGGAGCACGGGACGTGGAAGAGGTGCACAAGACGGAAAGGAACAAGACGGGGGGCGGGGCGAGGGCGGGGAAGAGGAACACGGGACATGGGGAAGAGGAGCACAGGATGCGGGAAAGAGGAGCACGGGACGGAAAGGAACAAGACGGGGGGGGGGGGGGAGGGGTCGAGGGCAGGGAAGAGGTGAACAAGACGGTAAGGAACAAGACAAGTGGAGGGGGGGAACGAGGAGGAGAGGGGGGCGAGGGGCGGGGAAGAGGAGCACGGGACGCGGGGGAAGAGGAGCATGGGATGGAAAGGAACCAGATAGAGGTGGCGGGGGGGGGGGGGGGTGACGAGGAGGGGAGGGGAGCGAGGGTGGTGAAGAGGAGCACGGGACGGAAAACAACAACAAGACGGGGGGGGGGGGGGGGGGGGGGGGGGGACAAGGGCGGGAGGTGCACAAGACGGAAAGGAACAAGACGGGGGGGGGGACGACCTCATAAACTCTCTGTAGGATTACATCAAGGTTCTATTCTCCTCTGTTTTACACAACATCTACACAAAAGGCTTTGCAAATTTCAACAGAAACAGAACTGCTGGAGTGTTGACACTAGCAGATGACAGTCTTATCTGCACTCTCTCAGCAAAAAGACATCAGGACAATTATTTTCACCAGTTTCCTTCAAAGAAATATTAACTGAGTCAACTGATAACCTATGCTAGTTTGGTATAGGCTTTGAAAGAATGTTAACCTTTAGAAAAAACACATTGAGAATATTGTTCTTAACTGCAAAAAAGGCCTGTCTGCCACGAAAGCAATGCTGCTAAAGGCTCTGAATAGCGTCATCTGTACCATCTGTATCATGCAGCTGTACTCTGTGTGATTGATTAACACTGTCCAACAGCAATCTTCTTAAATTAGAAAAAGAATTCAAAATGAAGCAATGAGACTGGTCTTGGAAACCACGAAGAATACACCAGTTGAAACTATATGATACCTGCTTGACCTTCCTTCAATGCAGGCAAGACAAAATCTAGAAACAGGTCAGGGGTATTTCAGAACTTGAAATTCTCCAAAACCCACAACATACAGCAGTCAAGGAAACAAAAAGCACTCACTTAGGACATGGAAAATCGAATGGGACAGGCAGATGACTGTATACAACTTGTGTGCCAGTTAGCAGACCTCAAAGAAATGAAAGAATGGGGGAAAAGTGTCCAGAACACTTCAAACACCTCTACCAAATTGCCATCGCTCCAAAACTTGGAAGAAACTGTCGAGAACGGCCGAAGGCCAAACCAACACAGAAATTCAGATGCAGGTAGAAGACCTTTGCACAAAAGATGATATTGTAATATACACTGACAGTTCTGTCACCAAAGCAAGTCAGGCTGGTTGGGATATAAAGTGAAGTAAAGTGGCCAAACTATCCAGGTAGCAAATGATGCATACAGTTTAACAACTTAAGTCTAACAATGGAGGTAGAGAAGTGACAAAAGCACTCTGCTGGCTCTCATCCGCAGACCAGTTTAAAATGCAATAAGCTATGATACTGACCGACTCCATGAACCTATCTCAAAAAATGGAGAATGGAATGGGAAGCCCTGCTTAGCATGAAGTAATGTGCAACCTTCCAGTGGAGAGACTCATATGAATGTACTGCCTTGGACATGCAGAGTTAAAGGAAATGAGAGACCAGACATATTTACAGGCAAAGTTGCAATAACAACTGGATTACAGCTTGGCCTGGCTAATCTGATGTGATAAGAAATCTAAAATTACTTCAACAAACAAGGGCAATGCCACTATACCATAAACCATCTTTCAGAGCTCAACTTCAAGAGAAAAAGTGGCCACACAATCAGACTCAAAGGAAGAGCAAGAAATATCACCTACTAAACAAATATTGGAACTACCTCAAGGCCAACACTGTCAAGGCTCCTACTGAATGGTGCAGACTCGTACAGAGCCTTTCAACTGAGATAAGACTTTGAATCTCTCAGGGATCCCAGATTATACCATAGATGTGCGTGCACTGGTGAGCGTGCATCGGCTGAGCGATGCAGATGTGTAAAGTGGAGAGTCCATACATGTGCATGTGTATGCACTGGTGTGTGTGTGTGTGTGCGTGTGTGTGTGTGTGTGAGCGCGTGTGCGTGCGTCTGAGTGCGCGCACGCGAACGTGCGTGCATGCGTGTGTGTTGTGAATACAATCATGAGTTAATCTGACAATAAACTGGTTTCAGTCAATCAGTGTGTGTGTGTGTGTGTGTGTGTGCTGTTGTTGTTGTTCTCATTATTGTTCTTCTTCTGTCATCTTCTGCACATTTGTATCTGACAAATAATCAAATGCATATGTTCACACACACACACACACATGCATGTGCTCATGCTAACGTGCAAACATGTGCACATGCATGCACATGCATAAACACACACACATGCGCATACACTCACACACACAATTCACAGACATGCGTGCGTATGCAGGCACACACACATATATTGCCTATATTCATCGGCACACATGCATACACATGTATATATAGCACACGTGCATGCAAAAATATGTGTGTGCACAGGACCATGCTCACATGCCCACAGAACACACACACACACACACACACATCTGCACTCACACACAAACAGATGTGCGCATATGCACACACACACACACATAGGCACATGCACGAACACACAAATGCGCACCTCATACACTTGCACATGCACATGAGCTCGTACCCATACATCCATGCACAGACATATGTATACACTCACCAGTCACTACACACACGTACAATCATAATAATAGAACAGCCAACGTTAGGTAGATACCAAAGGTCTGTCAGGCTTCTACTAAGTCTATGACTGTAGCCACAAGACACTCATTTTAAATTCTCTCATCTTATTCATTAATTTATTTATCCATCAGCTTTAAATCATGCCCAGTGGGGTCTGAAAACTTTGCGCATGTGGTGTAGCGTATATGTATATGTACTAGTCCGCATACCTACACCAGTCTTACACATTACTCTTCTATTCCTTTATACAATATCACGGTATCAGACACATTTTAATATGAATTTATGTACAAAGTCTGGGCAGAATTCAATTTCAGTTTTTTATAATGTTTCCTTAAAAAAAAAAGACTTGTGGGGGGTTGGGGGGCGGCGGGAGGTCAACATAGATTTATATATAGAAACTGGGGCAGCATTCAACTTAACTTAAAAAGAAAATTTCATTACATCCTTAAAAAAAAAAAACGTTTTTCAACATTTTACAAGACAACATTTGCATATTCAGCTCTATCATTTTGAATATTGCCTGGCTTTGGATACACACTACTGATAAAAGTCCTTTTAGTTGAATTCACACATAAGAGTCTCCTCAACCACCATATCTTCATGGAAGACAAAAAGATCTAACAAATACATATTTTCTATCTCAAAGTAAACTATTGTTTAACTTTCACAATGGTCTATCATGTTGTAATTTTTTTAAAGGAATTATTTTTTGTCCTCATGGAGGGGTGGGTGGGGGGGGGGGGGTGAGAGAGAGAGCACAACATGAGACTAAGGAGGAAAACACAAAACAACAATAAGACACATTGATGATAATTCTTGTTTCAGAAGTTTGACATGAAAACAGTTTACACAGTCCAGGCAAAATGCAATGCAGTATGTTTGCAAAATACTGAAAAATATTCCTCACATTCCCTTGACCTTCTATCTCAGAAAGTCCAGCTTGCAGTCTGGCAGCATGAACAACATAACCCTGACGCTGACAGTGAGCAAACCACGCAATATCACAACAGCTCTAGTAAATTCATGCAGCATTGTCAGCTTTTATATATCAGTCCCTGTAGGGAGGAAAAGGTGTCCCTCAACTACCGCATAAAAAAAGACACTGTAAGGCATTCTCTTTCTCTCATTTGTTTTTATTTTTTCATTCTCTTTCTCTCCATTTGTTTTTACATATCAGGGAGATGAAATATATCTATTTGAAAGGAAGACGGCAACATCCTCCATACATCGCATGCGAACATCACAGTTACCACACCTTCCACTTCAACAGACACTATTTCTGGCCACAACATTAACCAATCCATCTAAACATGTTTTAGTACAAAAAGGAAAATGATCCTTGACGCAGTTTGTCTCATAGGCACACGAAAGAAGCACGCAATACACACCAGTACACAAAATTACTACAAAGTTTCAAAGCACAAATGTATAGTTGGGTTGCACACCATTACTCTACATTCAGCACTACACAAAATCACAGCACAATAGGGAACTGTCACTTTCTCTTCTAACAGGCCCACAATCTCACCTCAATATCATGTTTTACTTTTTTAAAAAGTTCTTAAAAGGAAGAAGTTTTGAAATGGGAGGAAGGGAAAGAACTTTTGTCTTTCCACATTGAATGATTTAGCTACTAAATTTGCATTCTCACCCAGACTACTCTCCACAACCTTGACCCCTTCTTCACAGGTTAAAGCTGTTCTTTTTCCAAAGATTTTCATAATATTTTGGGGGAAAAAATTGTAGCCACACGCCAGCAAATTGTCTGTTCATGCCTATCCAGTAATTCCTAAAAAAGGAGATGAATAAAAAACATGCAGACGATGAAAATCACCTGCTTTGCACATGTTTTCTTCTTTTCTATCACATGTTCTGACTCCAGATTTTTCTGCTGTTGTTAAAAGTGTAGATAACATAAGCTCGCTGGTCCAGTACGCAACAGGTTCGTCCATTTGGAAACATTTAAGCAAAAAAATACATGCCTCTTAGAAAAAAACAGGTCAGTGATGGGAAAGGGTCGCCATTTGTAGGTTCCCTTACTGTTTTTTCTACTATGCTGGATGCTGGCAGACATGATTCAAAGATAGAAATAGGCAAACAAGAAACATCAGCTGCAGTGGTAACCACCTTGGGCTGCAGAGCTCAATGATTGTAAGATTGAATCACAATAGCAGCTTTCACTAACACGACTGTGAACCCAGCTGTCTCCAACATAGTGCTAAGAGCACTATCATTTATGGGTTTTAGCAGACTACAACCACAAAGGCAACTTTCATCTTCTTAATGAATGCATTTTTGAAGGTGTTAAAATATATATTGACAACACAACTGGCCTCTCCATCTTTGGTCCCAGCTGATACTAAGATATATTATGAAATGTAGACTAAAGTCATGTCATGTAATCTCAGAGCAGTAGAGCTTTATGCATTTATCTTCATTGATAATAACTAGAAAGGAAAATATTCTTAAATTCCATAGCCCTTTATTTAGAGTTAGCATCTGCAATGATGAGCCTCGTTCTGGTCAACATATTATACACCACTTAAAATGCAAGACACTCGAGTGTGCCAGAAATTTCATTAAAATCTTTCTTCCGTAAAATCTTAGATCGGAAAAAATGTTGATCTCTTTCAGAAATTTAAATTCAATTGGGCGGCACATCTCTGAAAAGAATTTTCATGGAATCTGCTGTAAAGTGTTTGTGTCTCACATCATGCAAGTCCCAACACTCTAAAAGAGCATGTTTCATTACAAAGGTTACATGACATTGAATGCACACATCCCAGCTTCTTTACCTTTTAGAGATAAGAATAAGTGTAAAGGAGGCCTGTATGCAAATGGAACAATACTGTTTCTTCTTTACACTCTGGAACATGGTAAAACTCTTTCAGGTTTGGACGGATTTGGAAGAGTTTGTTGTCCGTCTGCCAGTTCCATTCCTCTTGCTAGAGGTCTTTGACATACACCTGAGCTTTGAGTTTCAGATCTGTGTGAGGGATAGACAATCTGCTCAACTCTTTCTCTGTGGCACTCTTGGTGAGTTGATCAACCACCTCATTGCCTGGAATGCCCACATGGCTGGGAACCCAAGCAAAAACTGATTTCAGACAGGTGTACAGTTTGAATAATTTCAGTAGCTGAGGGGGTGCTCGAGGTTACAGCTGGCAATGCCTCCAAAGCTGAAAGGGAGTCCGATAAAATGAGGAAAATTTTTATGTTCTGATTTAGAGACCATTTCAAAGCCAGAACCAAGGCGGTCAATGCAGCAGAGCAGACAGAACTGTCGGAGGGAATGTGTTGACAACATCTGTGAGAAGGACACAGCAGAGGCAACCCCCTCTCAAATTTAGTGCCATCAGTAAAAATTCTCCTACGGATGCAAACTTCAGACACAGGTCAACAAAAAAGGATTTGCATGCAAGAAGCTAGTGGTATCTTTACGATACAAGTCTAAATCAAACCTGATCTCTAGAGTGAGGAAAGTCCATGGTGGGTCATCAGGAAACTTGGACAAATCGCTTTTGACTCCAAGTCTACATCTGCACTGTTAAAATGGGGAAGAATATGAATTCCCAAGGGAATGGAACTCAGGTGGTCATCAAATTTCTTCTGGAAGTTTTGGTCAAAAACAGTCATAAGCAGGGTTTGGGGGGTTCTGAAAAGAGAATCAAACAGTAATTCATGGTAAGTTTCAGCCGATGGTTTGAGAGGGATGGTTGTCCTGCCTCAGCATACATGCTATGAACAGGGATGGTGCAGAATGTACTCGGACAGAGTCAAAGCCCTTGATGGTGGGTGGGATCTAGAGTTATAAAGTAGGAAGGTCTAGCACAGCCATGGACTACACTACACACCCATAGTCCAGTTGGAGCAGATCAGAGCCCTGTAAAGATGGAGAAGAGTTTTCTTCTCAGCACCCCAATATGTGTAAGCCACAACCCTCAGAATGTTCATTGTTTTCTGACATGCAGTTTTTTAAGTTCAGTTTTTGATCAAAAGTAAGACCTAGAAATCTGGCCCCCTCTGGATGGGATGCTTTCTTACACTGGTTCTGTATTCAAGCAATAATTGCCATCAATATGGAACTTAGTAGGACGTGCCTTGTAAATAATGGCTTTGTAGTGATTTGGTAGCATTTCAAGGTCTTATCCAATAGGTTGTTTTCTTATGACTTAATAAAGACTGCTCCTTGTGGGTTAAATTGCTGGATTGTGATATTATAATCTGGGTGTGGCTCTGTATGATGCTAGCCAAAATGAGTCATGGCACTGACGGGGCATGTAAGTTTACACAGCAAAATAAATAATCAGCAGAGGCAAACAAATGAAAAAAGATTATTCCAATGACAAAGGTGGACAATAAACTCAAGTTAAAACAAACTAGAAAAGATTGTTCAACTGACATGTTACAGTTAACAATACATTTTCTGAAAACAAACCATGTGAATTCACTTCTTTCAGAAACTAAAAAAAAAAATCACACCTGACTCTACAATTTCTGAATATGGTCTTCAGGGAGCCTGCATAAACTTGCTTAGTCTAACAAAATTAAATCCCTACACTCTATAGGAACGTCCTTCAAAGCAAGTGGTTCACCACAAGCCTTGCGGTAGGGAGCTTCTTTGCCTTTCTAAAGATACAAGCATCCATAAAAGGAGTGGAAAACTTTCTTCTTTGAGGCCACCAGTGGCAGATGGTATAAACTTGCAATGCAAAAAAGCAACAAAAAAACCCTAAACCATTAGTAAAGCTCAAATGCAAACAAACAAAAAAAACGGATCATTCAAATAACACATGACAGAGGAGGATGCACTCACCAGAGTCAGCTCCACCCAGGCCCTTAACAGTGTAGTGCAAAGTTGAGCCGTTTTGGATAGCTTGCACCACTTCGTCTGACAACCCTTGACTTTCAACAGTGACATAAAGAAGCTGGGAAGGCACTTTGGTGGCATCGGATACCAGAGCCAGAACATCTTTGGCTGTAGCTGTGACTGGCACTAACAATGGCACTGTCGTGCGACCCTTCAGAAACACTTGTCTTGTGTCCTGGAAAAATATCTGTAAGTAATCAGTTTGATTCTCCTGAAGTCATGACACAATTTACAATCCCACTGCCAAGTGAACATGGGAGCAGAGTACTGTTCAGTATGTTTATGGCAGAGCGTTACAGAGGTGGAGCCCAACCCTCTCTTTATGCAGTTTTAATCTTCCCTAAATCAAATGCCCACTTACTGTTGAATGAATGAGGTTTTGAGCCATAAAATCTACTAACACAGGTTCTGAACTCACAGGTGCTTCAGCTATTTGGCCACAGCCTCCCTATAATACAGGAAACCTCATCAAAATGTTCTGATGTTAAGTTGTTTCTCTGTGATTTTGCTCTGTCATTTTAATATGCCACATTCCTTTTCTCTTGTAAGACTGGTTGTGTGCATACTGTAGATCTCTGTTTTGCTTATTACATTGTTATCGTTTGTGGTGGTGGTGGTGTCATGCTCAACATCTGCCTGTTTTCTTGCTTTCATTTTTCTTGAGGCCAAGCAATTCATTAAATTTCAAATATTTTGAACAGTCCAAGAGCAAGTGTGTGTGTGTGTGTGTGTGTGTGTGTGTGTGTGTGTGTGTGTGTGTGTGCATGCATTCCTGAGCACATTTGTTTTTCATGAGTGTGTGTGGAACTGTAACTGTGTACAAATGCTTCCTTGATTTAAAAAAAAAAGTTTACTTATTTTGTATGTGCATTCACTTATTCAGTCTGGACACTAAAACTACTTTGAAACAACTCACTTCTGAAACATGGGTCGTGATGCCGAATGGAACAGAGGCTGCCAACTCCTGAAATGAAAACAAAATTCAGTATCAAAAGTACTGATCAGAGGATTATAATGTTCATCCTCAAATCATTATTTGTAGGATTAGTAACAGAAGAAAAATTAAATGAAACAAGGAGACACACAGGATGATTACTAATCAAGGAAGACAACTTATTTTCCACTGGTGAGACAACATACATGCCTATAACGCCAAAAGAACACTGCTTACAGCACCAGTGAATGACTGCCCTGTGTCTGCATTTGTGTAGAGTGTCAGACTGCCTGCCCACCCATGACATTATCATGTGAAAATTTTTAAGTAGTACATCACATTTCAAACTAGTGTGCCAGACTGTGGTGCCTATGTCACATGATTGCTAAGTTGGGAATCGGCTCTTCTCTTTCTCAGCTGATCTTGTGGTGCATCAGAAGGAGCCTATAAATGCCACTACAGTTCATTTTGATATATAACTGATCAAGTTCTGATTGATTTAGAACAAAAATGAGTAGCAAGAGCAGTCTCCAGGTCTCGAGGAAGAATAACGTCCATTTGCTCTCTTGCACATGTCAGCTCCATGCATGTTTCTTTCATAATATCATACTCATATCAGCAGAACCAAAAATGCCACAGGAGACAAAGCAGAGAATGGTAGTCTTGCAAACCAGCCAAGACAGCTTGAACAAGGAATTTTATATAAGCAAACTGAACATTAGACTTTGCAAACATGCTGATAATATATCTTGCACCATGTGAAAGCAATGTTAATACATCCCATGTTGTATCTCTCTTTTTCTCCTCTCTCTCTCTCACACACACACACACACACACACACACACACACACAAACATGCTCATGCACACATGCTCATCCACAAGCACAAGGATGACCCATGTGTCACCTACTCCCTCTCACACCCACACCCACAAACACACACATGCACACTCACAGACACTACCCCACTACACTGTCATAAACACACACGCATACATGCATAGAACAAGTGTTGAAAATAACCTGGATGATCATGCATATGACAGAGAAAAGACCTTCTGTTTGAATTAGCCCCATTCCATGCTCACATATCCAGACTGTATACTCACGACTAGTGTTGTGCAAACGTTCTCATCTATATATAGATCAAAACTAAGACTATGGGAAGTGTCCAGTGCTCATTTGCATTCTATTTCCACAAAAACAATGAATTTTAGAAGCAAACGTTTTGACTTTGAGAAAAATAATTTACGCTACCCACAATATTTGTGAAGATAAAGAAAACGAATCCTGTATCTTCAACCTCACTTTTTTTTCTACTTCAGTTTGTCTCAGACTACGATAGTCCACAACAGACACTCCACTGCAGCTCAGTTAGGCAACAACTTATGACCTGATAAGAAAATAAAATATTTTCTTTACTCCAAAATCAAAATCCACTGTGCTCCAGCCCTGGTACTTAAACACAGCATTCAATCATGACAGCCCAAATTCCCTCACATCTAGATTACAGATGAGTCTTTTTTTAAGGTGGAAGTAAAGTACTGAAAAAAAAGGGTGTTGTGCTAGTGGCAATAAACAGAATAGCAACAAAAGCATAGTAACATGAATGTGAGAAATCTTACCAAGTAGGAATCTCTCTCTCTTCCGCTTGGGTTTCTTCTTCAATTTTTTTGTACGTTTCACTGCTGGAGGAACACATGACAGTAAGCAGTCCTCATTTTTCCTCCGTCTCTTCCTCTTTTTGCTGGGTATTGCACCAGAATGTTCATGTGGGAAATCAACCCAAAGATTGTTCCTTGTTGAGCAGTAGTCATCATAAGTGTAGCATGTTGCAGATTCACTTTGTTGGAACTCATTTTTACATGGTTTACATGAAGGCAGTCTGGTTGGAGAAGGCTCCTTCTTGGCTGACACAAGAGGTCGGACTTTCAATACTTCTCTACCAATAGACCATTCTGGAATACACAAAGCTGTCATGTAAATACTCCATTACAGCATTGCAAGGCTTTCTTTATCAGAACTAAATTTAACCCATTCACTGCCTGAAAATATTACATAACAAAGGCTGGCCCAGTGCCAGGGAAATCTAATGATTTGGGGTAATAATTGACAAAAAATTCTAGCTCAGAAACTACAAAAGATATAAAAATGAAATATATATGATTTTTGAAGGAAACTGAATGGAGATTTTGAATCTGGGCTTCTTTTGTTTTAATTTTGATCATAAAAAAATATTTAGGCATTTAGATTTGGATAGATTTTTTTTGCACACAATCAAAAACATATGTATTTACCACTACAGCTTCACATCCAAAAAAGAACACAAAGCAAAAAAAAGTTGAAAATAAAGTTTGTATTGTCACACTACACCTGTAAATGAAAGTAAAACAGTCTAGAAGTCTATCCAGACACTCACACCTCATGCAGACAGGTCAATTCACGACCACGCCCCCCTCCCCCCACCACGCCCCCTTGCTGGACTTCAACCCTCTCTTTCACTCCTCCTCTTCCCCTACCTTTCCTGCTGCCCGTGTCACGCCGCGAGCAGGCCGCGCTCCCCTCTCGCGCTGACTAACACATCGCTGGCCACTCACACACAGTGCAGAGTACACACTAGGCTAGCTCGTTTGACGTTGGTAACCAGTCAGCTGAACACACTCTTGAGATCGCACAGCACGACTCAATAACTGACGAATATGGTCGGCAATTCCATCACTATCATCATCTCACCTTCATGCTCGAGTGAGTCGCTGAATAAAAGATTATTATCTTTGTCAAAAATGATTAGCAGAGCCCGCTCAGCTGTGTAAGTACGTTGATTTGGTCGCTACACTCGTCGAAGGTTGCGCTGCCATCTTTGCAAGTGAGACAACGTGCTGACTGGTCATCCAGTCAGTGATGAGGAAAAATGGTCTTTCCCCTCACGTGTGGTCATTTGCATATCATTTTAATACTGCAGACATATAAGGCTTACTACGCACACTCTATTTCAGTCCTTTGATAGGAATAGTAACGAATGAAAATTCAAGAAAAATGCATGACGTCAGTGGACGGCCCATAGGCACTGAAGTACATTTTTACTACGGCGTCAGCTGATGGCTTAAAGGCACTCAACGGGTTAAGAGTTTCTTGGGTCTGAGATCCTTAAAATTTACAGTACAGAAAAGATGCCCTAAACACACTGCAATTATTTAACCTTACTTCTGTAACAATTTTTGAAACATGGCCTTAGGTTTTGTCCAACCTGACTGTCAGGCCAGTATGTCTGCATGCTGCTGCAAAGCAGACTGTCATGCAGCAAAAGTCCTCAAGAGAGTTTGCAGCCACTGCACAATCATCCTTGAAGAGACAGTCACACAGAATGGCCTCAAACACTCCTCTGGTCTGCAACAGCTAGAACTTGAACAGTTTGTCTCTATGTGACACTGAATATACAAACTCTTGTTAATGTCTCTACAGGCATCAGTGTGCACTGCTGGAAAGGAGATGGAGAAGAGCATGGGAACCAAGAGGCAGTTTGTTTCACTCCATTTTCCATGGAGAACGGGTTACCTGCATCTCCAATTAATTGTGACCTTACCTGTACACCATCATGATGATGAAGCTGGAGATACTTAATGCAACTGATATGGAGTTGACAGCTGGTGTGAATAATCAATGATACCAGTAGGCTATTGGTACATATGTCATTGATAGACTTCCGAGATTGTATTATCGAAAGTGACCATGACTGCACATACATGGGCAAAGGAGATTATGACTGTTACTTTGCACTGTAGCATCACCATGGAAAAGAACGGGAGGAACAACATGTGGTATTATCGGCAGCACAAACCATGGAGGCTGTACCAAAGTCAGTAATGTCTTATTTGTTCTTGTCCAACATTCAGCTGGATATTTTTGGACATATTTCAATCAATATTTACAGTAGGTCATGAGATGGAGTTGATACTGGTGACAAAAAATTATAGGAGACCATGAGACTGATTTAACTGATAATAATTACTACATTAAACTTTGAGACTGAGCTGACTGCTGGTGTGAATCATGGCATACTTTGAGATGAAATAGGTATGTGGTGAGAATTTATCACAACAAATCATGTGGTGGGGTAGGTAAGTGAGGAGAATTCCATCATGTTAGGTTCTTTGATGGAGTAGATACGTGTTTAGAATTATGTTACATTCAGCTCTGCAATGGCACAGACAAGTGGTGAAAATCATACTGCACTAACCCCTGATGGAGCAGATAAGTGGTGACATCAAGCTCTGTGATGCAAGTAGGTAAGTGGTGAGATTCAAAACAGAACAGAGACGGAATAGGCATGCTGTTACCATTACAACAGAATCAATGATGGAGTTAGGCAGAAATTTACAAAGTGTAATAGAAATGATCCTTGTACAAATTATTGGAACATACTCGCAAGCAAATATATTAATGTTTCTTCTCCCACCCGACCCCCCCCCATTCCATTCTACCATCAATCGGTCCAAAGCAATAAACATTTTGTTC
Organism: Conus betulinus; assembly: GCA_016801955.1. Classification (NCBI taxonomy): domain Eukaryota; kingdom Metazoa; phylum Mollusca; class Gastropoda; order Neogastropoda; family Conidae; genus Conus; species Conus betulinus. The sequence continues at coordinate 13,478 of JADBJO010012777.1, read as the reverse complement.
TCATTATAAAAATCAGGCATGTGACTAGTGCACCTGAATTATTCCAGACATATATATATAATGAAGAATAGAAAAGAAAACGGAAAAAGAATGAAGAAGAAAAAAACTTAAACGAAATACAAATATCTTCAAGATTACTTATTCAGATTACCTGTTCCAGGACAAAGCTGATAGCGGATTTGAACTCAAACCGAACAAATGCTGCGTTCTGCACAATAAAAAGCAACACAAAAATACACAACAACAATACACAAAGTATTCCATGAGTGAAAGTGAAATTTTCTCATGGAAAGAGAGCTCATGAGCCCTCTGAAAAAAGAAAAAAAAACAACAAAAAAAAAAACATATAATATATTCTACACTGAAAGTTATATATATATATATATATATGTGTGTGTGTAGGTATGCATATTCCCAATTTAGATTGTAAGTGGAAACATTCATGAAAGTTAGGTTTAAACACAAAGTTTTCAAGTTCTGAAGCTGAAACACAAATCCATGACAAATAAAATTTCAAAATCTGTCACTTTTATCTTCTGTTAAGTCTCTGAATTAGAGTAGTGGAAATCCCTGCAATATAAAATTTGATCATGTACATGTGGATCAGGATTCCCGCCTAGCTGACAGCGAAGTTTACGTCTGACAATTTTTCATGAGCAGATAATACATGATGAGGCATATCCACTGTCTGCTCGATAGCGGTTGTCAGGCTCTATGTCCACTATCTGCTCAATATGAATGCCGGCCCTGATTACTGCCTTTGTGACATCCCTATGAACTGGGCATGACAGGACTGGGCTCCAATTGAAACTATGATGGACTCTCCCTTCCCACAGCTGCCCAGTAGTTGTCAAGTTCCAGGTCAATTTCATGGGTAGAAGTAAGAAATGTTTGTAATACTGAAAAGTTTGCAGCAGGGGGGATCCAGGGGGTGCTTAAGGTCACTGGTGGGATGTAGGAGCAACACCCTGCTTTGCCGCCACCACCCCCCCCCCCCCCCCCCCCCCTGATGAAAGCTTGTGGGGGTGGGGGGGTGGGGGTGGGTCATTTTGGTGTCCCTTCCCCCACCCACCCCCACCCCCACAAGCTTTCATCAGGGGGGAGGGACACCAAAATGCCAATATGGAAATCCGCATAATACGGAACTACTCCCACCCAGCAGTTTATCATCACAGATCCGGTTCACCAGTTAACCTTACAGTGCTTTGGGAAAAGGCTAGAAGTCTGAGAACTTCGCAGACCTTATTTCTTTTCAGTAAAATGTCACCTCATACCAGTATGTAGGCCAATATCTGGAGTAGGAGGGAGTCATACTACAGGCAGAAAACAGTATCAGAAAATAATATCAGACAGCCTGATATGTGATCCACAACTGAATTTAGAGTCATCATGGGATGTGCACCTCTACAGTGCCTGAGATGTACAAGTCTAGCATGCCTTTTACATATCAATCCATCCTTAGCCACACCTACAGCTCATTTCCAATCTGCCAGCATCCTGAGGGGTCAAATCTTACACCCATTACTTTACTCAAGTTACTTTATTTGGGAATTGCTCAGCACCACAAAAATTTCAACCATGTAGTTTCAGCTCCATGACCAACAATTGCAACGCTTTTAGAATGAGCTACAAATGGTGCTTGTGGTTTAGGTTGTCTGTGTTTGTTTCCTTGATTCTTTTCTTTTTTTTTCTTGATTTGCTCTCCACGGTATCAAGCATGACTGCCAACTGCAATATGTGACAGTGACAGAAAGTGTACATTTGATATGATTGTGGTTGCTTTTGTGGCCCAAGATCCTTAGAAAACAACTTAGTTAGTAGCAAAGTATACCATACAAATGTAACTGAAATCTTTTCAAACATAGGTGACAATGCCTTTGTTGACCCAGATATGGTCTAAGTCAACATGGACACCCTGAATCAAATGGAACACAAATGAATGGCCTCACAGGTCACTCATAATAACGGTCATAAACATCAGCAATACTCAGACATATGCACAACGAACAGACAGTTCTAGAGTTTTTTTTTAATGCAAAAGTTTGTACAAAATCAACTTGCGCGGTATTTGAGCCATTTTTTAAAACCTGACTCTTGACTACTCCAGAGCTCTAGAACACCGATGTAGAAGTAGTAGTTGGGTGTGTTTTGCCCAGTACAAGCTGACAGTGAATGGGTTTTACTCCCATGGAGAAGGTACTACCACACTGACACACCAGATTTAAACCAATATCTATTTGAAACAAGGTCTACACTCACCTTATCAGGAGACAGGTACACTTTCTGCACCTGCCCAACTGCAAAAATCAATAAACAAAGTAAGTAAATAAAACGTCATTGAAGCTATTAACACTGATGGCCTAAATGCATGGATTCACCACCAAGTCATCTGACTTTGTCACTGATTAACTTCCATACTATTGCACATCAATGGTGAGTGTTTTTAATCCTTTGAATCTGTACTTTTCTGATCAAACAGAAATGAAACAATCAATCAGCAGTTACTCATAATACAAGAAGCACCAATAAATTGATATTTTTGTTGTCAAACAGAATTAAGGATATGAATCAATTGATCAACTGATATTGTATATTTAATCAAGTAGTAATGCATTAGTGTTTTCTGATCAAATAAAAACGAAGAAATAGGTCAATCAATCGCATTGTAGTCAAAATATTACCAAAACAATTTTCTTTCAAATGATCAAATACAAGTGATAAAATGGATCAATTGATCAAGTGTTACTGATTTGGTATTTTTCTGATTAAATAAGAACAACACCTAAATATCTCAACTGAAGTTCAAAAGATATGAAATCATCAATATGCTGCACTGTTTTTGATCAAATCAAACTGAACAAATGCATGACTCAAAATAAATTTTTAAAATACACATAAATTTGAAGAAGCAAAGACTTGAAATACAGTGACAATACTATACTAAGTAAACAATGTATTTTGAAAAAATGTTACTAAAGATGTTAATTGCAAATGATTATACAAATAATTAAAAAAAAACAAAAAAAAAAACAAAGTCAATTGAAGAGTATATTATCCAGATCGCACCATTTCTACTGGGCACAGTCTATAAATTTAACAAAGGAATGTCAAACTAAATAACAACAGACCAGAAACTCAGCCTGATAGTTTCAACTCTTTACATGCTATCAATATTTATGATTACAAACTCTATGCGCAATAGACTTGGACTAGTACTGTTAGATGAAAAAAAGCCAAAACAAAAAACAAAAGCCTGAAATCAGTCACACACACACACACGCACACACACAAAAGAGCATGTGAGCTCTGAACAAGCTATGAACATAAACTCTGAATAAATGACTGGTAACAAATAAACATCTCTGCATTAAAAGAAAAATAATCATGATAAATTTCATCATAAAAACTTTTTAAGAGTTGGCAACTATCAAAATCTGATTTACAATTTCAAACAGTTGAGAAATTGCTGATAATGCTCGCACTTTATGTCCACAGCACGTGTGCAGTTACGTTACATTTGAATCGTCTGTACTTATGAATCTGAAAAAGTGTTTATAATAATTCCGCCAAACAACATGGACAAATGAATCACAAGACAAAACACGACACATTTCGACCTCCTATGTCTTCTTCAGGCAAGATCAACAACACTCAGGACAACAAATATGAAGAATGAGCAATAACTTATCTTAATTTGTAAAAGATGGGCATTGAATCTGATGCTTTTTTTTTTTTTAGATTAGGTGCTTGAAAAATATTCTTTATGATCTTTACTTTCACCAAGGAGGCTACATTTTTACTTGCGTTTGTTTGCTTGCCTGTCTGTCAACAAGACTGCTCAAATTAACTATTCGTCTCATTTAGCTTAGTGGAATGGTGGGATGTCTCCGAGGAATGCATCCAATGTCGATGTGGATTCAAATCAAACAGCAGACCCAGGACTAATTTCTTTAACTTTCTCTAACATTGTGAGCTAGGGTATTTCTTAACACTCTCATATATTTCTCGACATATAACAAAAATATTAAAAGAAAGAAAAAATCTAGCATGTTACATTCGATGACACTGATCAACTGTGTTCCAGATCATAACCCAAATTCAGTGTGCAAAATAACATTTGCAAGGGAAGGGAAGGTGGATAGGGGATGAAAGGGGGGGGGGGGGGGGGGTAGTAGTTTAGTCAACACATAAAGATAAATTAAGCCAGAAAATGAGGTCAAGAGAACTGTTCAATCTTGGCAGATGTCTGTGCTCTCTCACGCACCCTTAAATCATTCAGTGATTCCATCCATTTTTTATGCATTGTTCATTCAATCATGCATCAAAACATGACTCACTTAAAAAAAAAAAAAATCAAATCAATCCTTGGTTCAAGCAGTTGATCAGTACGCCGTGGTTGTTGACTTACCTCTGGAGAAAAGACCTGATAATTTTGGCACAGTCAAAGGTCTGAGAGAAAAGCCTGTCACCTTCACTGTTCTATTCCTGAAAATAAAAAGTCAGTGGTGCACTGACATTTGTATGCAGTGTACAAAAGATACTGAGAACACAGAGTTTAAAGTATGGATCAGTATGCTTAAGTATGCTACCCACATCCTTTGTTCTTTATTTTTACAACAGCCACATCCCATGTTCTTTACATCATCTGCATCTTTTGTCAAAGTTCCCTGCATCCTTTGGTAAAGTCTACCATCAGAGTTTTAAAAAAACAAACAAACATATATTTATATATGCTGATTCTTAATAAATGAAGGTAACATTATACCACAAAACAGAAAAAAAGACACGAATATTTCTTTCCATAAAAAAATCTGAACCTTTGATCACGTGACCTGGGTATGTCCCATGGTCGCGTAATCTGAATCGAGTTCACTCAGTCAGCAACAGCATCACTGAGGAAGATGGCCGGATGGCTACTGAAAGCTACGAGTGAGCAGTGTATTTTCTTCTGTTGGGAGACATGGTCTAATTCTAGGTAGCAATTAATCTGAAACTTGTTACTGATGCACTTCTGTAAAAAAAAAAACAAACAAAACAAAAAAAAAAACATGTGTTTATTCTTGTCAGTTCCGAGAAAAATGGACATTGTAATCAATATTTTATGAGTCATGTATAACACACATGCATCTTATCAGTTCCTTTTTCTGGAATTAGCATGGACCTGTTTACTGTCAATTTTCAACAAAAATGAGAGCATTTTCTACAATGAATACATACAAATCTTCCATTTTTTCTTAAAACCTGGGAGGAGGTGTGTGGGCATTGGGGTGGGGGGAACAAGCTGACTGAAGGGAGGGTTGGGGAACTCAGGGAAAGGGGGGGGGGGGGGAAGGGGGGTTGATGGGTGTGCATTCCTATTTATCAGCACTGCTGTTTGTCCTTTGCGGGCGAAAATGACCATGAACTCTGCTATCACTGAGTGGTGCTGTATGTACAAAGATGGCTGATCAGGCTGATCCTCGCACTGAATAGTCTGTTGCAGGGTGGGCAGGGCAGACTTGGAGGTGAGCCAGGCTGAAAGGTGGCATGTGCTCTGTTGCTGTTTTTTCCCGAAAATGGATGTTTTTGCTGCTATGCCTCCACTTGACGTGTTTCAAAGTGTTTCACTCCAGATTTGATCATGGTGCACCAGGTTGAGTGATTTTGGGTAGCTTCTTCAGTGAGGCCTTCAGCATGTCTTTGTAGCCCTTTTGTCCTTCATGGGAACACTTGCCTTCCAGCAGTTCGCCATAGAACAGTCTCTTTGGGAGACGATTTTCATCCATACAGTGTACATGCCCTGCCCACCCATGTTGACAGCATATTAGCATTGCATGAACGCTTTCCTGCCATTTGAAGCGCAGCAAGGTTCTGTAGCATCTCATGTGGAAAGAGTTCAGTTGCCAGCATGTTGACTGTACACCATCCAAGTTTCATATGCATGCAGCAGAGATGGCAGTACAACTACACAATACACTTTCAGCTTGGTCTGCAGACTTATTCCTCATTTTCCCACACCTCGTCTTGGAGTCTGCCGAAGGATACACTAGCTGCAGCAATACTATATGCAACTTCCTTGTGCACGTTGGCACTTCCTGATAACGTGCTATCAAGGTAGACAAACTAATCTGCCACTGTAAATTTCTGGCCATTTGTTGTGATGTTTGGCTCCATGTAAAAGGATGAAGGATGTCGCTAATGAAATTCAGTCTTCTTCATGCTGACTGCGAGACCAAAGTCATCACAGGCTTTGGCAAACAGGTCCATCTCTCTTGCATGTCAAACTATGTGGCAGCATTCAATGCACAGTCACTGGCAATGAGAAAGTCATGAGTAGTGTCTTCCTGGACTTTGGTCTTGACTTGTAGACTTCTCAAGTTGAAAAGCTTTCCATCAGTCCAGTATTTAAAGCCAATTCCAATGTCACCATCTCGAACAGCATCCGTCAGCATGTAAGAAAACATCATAATGAAAAGGCTGGGGGCTAGCATGCAGTTCTGTTTGACGCTGTGGAAACAGCTGTAAGTACTCTCCATCATCCTGCACTCTTTCCTGCATACTGTCACGATACTGCCTGACCACTGAGATGAACTTTGAGGGGTATCTAAACTTGGCCATGATCTTCCACAACCCTTCATGGCAGACAATGTTGAATGCCATGTCGAATGCCTTGGTTGAGTCAACAATTGTGGTGTAGAGACATTCTGCTTCTGACATTTCCCTTGCAAGTGCCGCGCAGTGAAAATGATGTCCACAGTGATGCGACCCCTTCTGAATCCACATTAATTCTCAGGTAACAAACCTTGCTCCTGGTGCTGATTGAGATGGTTTGAGTAGGACTCTGGCCAGAATCTTTCCAGTGATGGAGACCAGTGAGATGCCTCGGAGGTTTTCCGGTTCCCTTTCCAATCATAGAGGTGAACGACTGAAGCATCTTTGAATTATCAGGAAGTTTCTCATGTTCCACATGGACTGGAAAAAACTCAGTGAGTTTTCTGATCAGTTGTCGTTTACCAGAGGCTTATATTTCTGATGGGATAGAATCAGCACCAGTGCTTAACCACTGGGCATAAGCTTCACAGCTTTCTCAACTTCACTTTTGGTTGGGAGGTCATTAAACATGTAGACAATTGGGGCTTGAAGCAGTCTTGCAATCATTTCATCATTAATTATAGATGGGTGGTTGAGGACACTATTAAAGTGTTCCGCCCAGCACTCAAGAAACTTCTCCTCGACAGTAGTCTGTCTATTCCCATTGGCACTGAGGAGAGGGGATCATCCTGACAATGTGGGATCATAATAGTCTTAAGCGCACTGTAAAAGTTCTTCATGTCATTGCTATCAGCAGAAGACTGGATCTCTCCAGCCTTCTCATTCAGATATGCATCTTGCATTTTATGCAGCTCATATGATGTGTAATAAGTGCCGACTCTGGCGCTGAATTTATCGAGGATGACGAATTTATCTACCCTGGTACAGCAGAGATGGTCTATCAGCATTAAACAAGGTGTAGAGGATACAGTAAAAATTGGTTCTTTTAACACAGATTACTTTCAAAGTTGATTATCGGCATACCTTGGCACCAACTCACGCCCTCTCATTGGTTTTGTTTGTATTTCGGTCATGAGTTGCCCATATTGTTGCTATGAATCGGCATGTTGTTGGAGAAACAGACACAGCCAGACACAATTCAGTGTGCCAGAGTTAACAAGAGTTGTAGCTCTTCAGTCAAAGCACACCAAGACACCTCCATGGTTGAATCCAACTTCAACCAACTGTGTTACCAGTACCATAGTAGTGCCAAGACAACAGACATGGGCCGGCTGGAGAAAGTAGCCAGCAAGGTAGCCTCCACTGTGGGTGAAGAGCTGGTACCCGTGAGTGCGTGGTTCCTAGGGTGGCCACTAGGAAGCTTGACAAGATCCGAGCAGACAACCACCACCCACTCCACCAGGTGCTGGCATCCCAAGAGCCCAGGAGAGAATCTTCCTGCGTCCTGAGGAGCTTCAGTGCCTGGACCAACAAACTGAGGGACTCCTTCCTGCCATCTGCCGTATGCCTCTTCAATGAGAGAGTCAACCAGAGAACGGAGAATGCATGTGACAAGTCCCTGAGATACTGAAGTAAACCTATTCCTACTTATTTTTTAGGTTTAAATACCGACCCCTGCGTGCGTGTGTGTGAGCGAGCAAGCGAGCGAGCATGTGTGTGTGTGGATATGTGTGTGTGTGTGCGTGTGTGTGAATTTGTGTGTGTTGGGGGTGTGCATGGGGGGGGGGGGGGGGGGGGGGCATGGGGGTGGGGGCATGGGTGTGTATGTGCGTGTGCGTTGCCCCCCACCCTAACCCACCCCCTGTAAGTCCTGTTTTACAGTGAGTAATTACAATTTGTTAGAATCATTGCAGATGCTGATAATTTTTTTTCTTTTTAATATGCATGTGTTTGTGGTGCGGTGGCAGTGTGTGTGTGTGTGTGTGTGTGTGTGTGTGTGTTGTGTGTGTGTGTGTGTGTGTGTGTGTGTATTTTGATGGACCACCCCCTTCAAGCTATCTTTTACTTTTTCCCCCATGAGTTATATGATTTGACCTTAAGTGCCTTCTTTTACTGCTTTAATGATCATACATTTGGTGATATCATTCCATGGCAGTGAAAATTTTGTTTATTCCTTACTACATGTCTATTAGGGAATGTTATGTTTTACTGTTCAAATATATACAATGTGTGTGTGTGTGTGTGTGTGTGTGTGTGTGTGTGTGTGTGTGTGTGTGTGTGTGTGTGTGTATGTGTGTAAGTGTGCTATTTTTGTTAATGTGAAGGACCACTCCTTCCCAGCTTTTTTTTTGTTAATCCCTGAATTATATATGACTTGATTGTCTTCTTTTACTGTTTAAGCAATCATACTTTTCTGTGATATCATGGCATGGTAATGAAATTATTGTTCTCATTTGTTCCTTACTTGGTCTAGTTGCAAAGTGAAACGAATGCAGGCGGAAATCTAAACAAATCTTAAATAAATGTCAGCGAACCGCCCAGAGAAACGTGGACAAACGAGTCACAGACAAACCACAACGCGTTTCGACCTCATAGGTCTTCTTCAGGTGCAACAAAAACGAAACAAATAACGAAAATGCACTTAGCTTTGATCCCTTCTGTGTTCAGCGCAAGGAAGAAGGCGTTGATTCAACGCCTTCTTCCTTGCGCTGAACACAGAAGCGATCAAAGCTAAGTGCATTTTCGTTATTTGTTTCATTTTTGTTGCACCTGAAGAAGACCTAAGAGGTCGAAATGCGTTGTGGTTTGTCTTGTGACTCGTTTGTCCACGTTTCTCTGGGCGGTTCGCTGACATTTATTTAAGATTTCCTTACTTGGTGCTTAACAGGGAATGTGACATGTTGTATTGTTAAATTATATAAGTGTGTGTGTGTGTGTGTGTGTGTGTGTGTGTGTGTGTGTGTGTGTGTGTGTGTGTGTGTGTAGGATCACCCCACCCACACCCCCCACCAAGCCATTTTTACTACAAATATCTTTAACTTTGACTGTCTTCTTTCACTGTTTAAACAATCATACTTTTTGTGATATAATTCTTGGCATTGGAATTTTGTGCTCTTTTATTACATCTTGGTTTATTAGGGAATGTTCTGTTTTTATAGTTAAAATGTTCCTACAAGTCTGTTTCCAATTTTCACATCCCTATGGTCTCTCTCTTGTTCTCTCTCTCTTACCCCACACCAAACATCTTACTTAGCAGTAATTCCTGATTTGTTTTTAACTCTGTAGGTTGTTTTTACACTTTAAGTATAGATTTTGCAATATCACTGATCTTTTGAATGGTGCTATTATTTTTTGTTTTCTTCCTTTTTCACACTTAACTTTGAGCTTATCTTGGAGCGTTTTGTTTTACAGTTGGAATGTTTATTTAAATGTGGTGTTAATATTGCATACGTGATGGTGGTTTGTGGTGGTAATGTGCGCGCCTGTGTGTGTGTGTGTGTGTGTGTGTGTGGTGTGTGTGTGTGTGTGTGTGTGTGTGTGTGTGTGTGACTCTATTTTGGCGGGATGTGTGCGTGTGATTCTGTATTGAAGTGATGTGTGTGTGTATCTGGGGTGGTGGGGGAGGGGTGGTAGGATGTGTGTGTGCATGTGGTAAATATACATATATGTACAGACTGACACAAGATGGATACATGAATTGGCAAGGAAAGACACTGCACAGTGGAAAGAGTAGAATATTTTTAATGATATACATGTTTATAATTTGTTGTAATACGTGAATTCTGATGATGGGCACCAGAAACAAATTTTCCTTGTATTCTATGGGGACAAATAAAAATATTGTGTATTGTAAATCCGCAAGTACAGTTACCACTCAAGAACTTTTTCTTTTCTTTTTTTCTTTCTTTTTTTTTTTTGAGTTTTTTGTTTCAATTTGCCATGCTCATCATTTTTTTTTGGTCTAATAAGTCTATACATACAATGAACAGTACGAATGAATAGCTCTGATAGAAGCACCACAGTAAAATGATAGTCTATAAAAGGAATGGTACTTACATCCTGAAGTTTCATGAGCTGGATATGCATTGGACACAGTTCCTCTGTCATGTGAGAACGATGACCGGCAGATTCAGATGCACAGCAACTAGCCTGTGCATACTGCGTGCTTTTTCATGGTAGTGCTGTGTAATCCTGCCTGACACAAACAATATGGTCTGACTCTTGAGTAATAAACATTTGATTAAATCTCATGTTGCTGCTACTGCTGCTGTTTACAGCCTTGCCACAGATAGGGTAATAGATCAGATGGACAGACAGTGATAGAGATACAGACAGACAAAGAGAAAGCTCAGACAGACAGAAAGATGGATATCAAATTAGAAGATAACATTTTCAAGACTGCGATATGTGCCAGTCCAGTTAGCAGCTTGAGAGAATCAGGGCTGTAATTCATTAAGAGGGACAATGGCAATTGTCTTGGCCAAAATCAAAAGTCTGAGCCAAGGATGTCATCTGTAATTTATAAATGCAGACAATACATTGTTTAAGCCAAAAACAGGGCCACAACAGCCTGAATTTACACCTGCAATTTCACAGTGCAAGCGACCTGTCGACCTGGCCTACAGCCAAAGCAAAAATGGTTGATGATGTTTTTGTCAGTTTCTTATCGACACAGAAACTGTTGTATTACTCACTGACACAGATTTTTTAAATACATATTGTGCCTCACTGAAGCATGTGATCATACAAGGATATTTCTAAAGGTTTTAATTCACTGAGTGCAACTACATTACATTACCTATCTGTCCTTTGACACCTTGAAGCGAAACATAAACCTCAACAATTTGTAGTAGCCAAATCAATTAAATTCCTTTGAAGATATCAAACTTAATTGTTCTATTAGACCTTAAACTAGTTAAAAAAAAAAAATAAAAAAAAAAAAAGAAAAAGAAAAAGAAGAAGCAGCTTGCAGAAGAACATGCCACAGCATTTGAATTTATTTGGGTTTTTATACTACAGACAGTGACATTCGCTAAAACGAAAAAAAATATCTGCCAATTGCCCCTTGTAAAGACCGACTGATTCGGGACAGCAAAATGCAAAAATTAAACTCTGCAGGCACTGAATGAATACATTAGAACAGCGGAAAGATTTCCATTCGCATATTCCTTTTACTCTGACCCTCTCTCCCCTCTCATCTCAGCATGCAAAAGAATACGTTTTTTCTGTCCCATCTACATGTCACCTGAGTGGTACTGCACCCATGCCGCTCATTCTGATATCCCTGTCCACAGCCACAGCCTGGCCTGACCCATCACACACCTCTTCGGCACCCGTAATCGACAGGAAACAGTCAATATCAAGTCTTCATGAGGCAATCCATCACAGGAGACACTGCACTGCTGCTAAGTCACTTTGGTGGTGTTCAGTGGCGTCTGTTCTGATCTCACACATGTATGCAAGACAACACCTCTAAGACCCTACTGACATCAATAGTTGCTTAGTCGCAGAGCCAGTGTGAGCGAACTCTACTTCTGGAGGGCACCAAAACATTCGTCCACTGACAGTCCCAATGAATTTGCCGATACCAGTGACCCAAACAGAATAAAACCAAGGCCATAAACGTAGAGAGAACATGTATCAAAACTGAGGTCACCATAAGAACAGGACAAAAAAAGGGAAACAGAATTTGACTTTTTTTTTTTTCAATGCTGATCGATGAGAGTATTGAAGATGATGCTACAGGCTTCCAATCTGGTCTGATACTGCATGACGGGCTGTACTACTCCATGGCTACTTTCATAAGATCAACAACATCAACTAGGCTTGAGAAATACAGACAACTGCAGCAATGGTCAGGATATATTTGAGCAACACTCTCAGAGAACCATGCATTAAGTGGATGAAACTTGACTGTTTAGTCCCAGTCTTCTCAACTGAGCCCATAGCAAACTCAGCAGAGAAGACACAAATGTCTGCGACGGGAATCAAACCCACGGCTTCCCAGCCGGGTGTCTGCAGTCCTAACTGCTTCATTACGGCTGCTAGTGCAAAAAAAACTACTTAGAAGGGGAGCACTGAACTGTGGTCAGACAAAACAAACAAAAAAAAAATTAAGTGAACAATAATACAAATTAATCTCGCTTGTAATTGTGTGTGTGTGCGCACTCCCATAGGTGTGTGCAGGCATTCATACAAAACCCAAGTAAAGAATGAGGAAAAAAAAATAACAAGTATTAAGGAGAAAGAAGAAAAAGTGGAGGTGAGGTGGTAAAAGGAGGGGGGAATATAAGTTGTTTCAGCATGTATTAAATCCTGAAAAAGACTGGAAAATTTGCTATTTCCCTTCTCCCACCCCAAGCCAAGATGTTGAACAAATGAAAATGTACAGTTCTGAAAGTTTCTATTCTTTTACTGATTTCCGTCTGATTTATTCAAAATACTGATCAATAGTAAAACCATCTGTGTCAAGGATCTATGGCAAAGTATGGTGTGTGTACTGTAGATACTATTGATTTCTGAATTTACTGAAGTTACTGAACCATGCTCTAATTTGCAAGTCAAGATGTACACTGAAACATTCTTCCAACTAATCCAAGGAAATCAAAATCATTTTAGAGCCTTTTTTTTCTCATTTGTACTAATATAGCCAGTTTGTTTCAATTTCCACCTGCAGCCACTCACTTTGAAACTATCTATAGTAGTATAGAGAATATATACACATAAGAAATGTTGCCAAGCAAGCTTACTTGTTTGTTTTTTCCCCACTGCTTGAAACTGAATCATAAATAAACACCATAAGTCAAGTGTTTTTTTGTATCAATTTGTCTGCATGCCATTACTAAACACTGATCATCAAACTCTGCACTTGTTTTTGTTCTTGTGTTTTGGTTACTTCATTTATCCATGCGTTGTCTCAACGCAGGATCTCTTAGAGTTTTGGAAGTACATTCATCTAAAGGTCCTTGGGGGTTTTTTTTAGGCATACCAAACATGATGTTAACACG
>JADBJO010012776.1:43639-48639 GCA_016801955.1 Conus betulinus | reverse complement strand
TGAAAGGAAGCGTACTCTACGCCCTGTCATGCAGTCTCAGACCGAAATGGAATTTCGTAGCATCATCTTAATCATCCCCATTCTCATCGATCAGCATAAAAAAAAAATGTCTCACATTCTGTGGCCCTTTCATGCCCTGCTCTCATGGTGACCTCAGTTTCGATGTCCTCTCCACGTCTGAGGCCTTGGTTTGGTTCCGTCGGGGTCACCGGTATCGGCGAGTCCATGGGGGCTGTCGTTGGACGGACGTGGTGGCGCCCTCCGGAGGGAGAGCTCACTCACGCCGGCTCCGCGACTAAGCAATTATTGTCATCAGTAGGGGGCTTAGTAGGTGGTGTCCTGCGTATGTTAGATCAGAACAGGCGCCACTGAACACCACTGAAGTGACTCGGCGTCAGTGCAGTGTCTCCTCCGGTGGGTTGCCTCTTGACGACTTGACACTGACTGCTTCCCTGTGGATTGCCGGTGCCGGGGCTGAAGCGGGGCCGACCGGGTTGTGTTCCTATATGATATGGGCATGCGGCACGTGCACGTGCAATTTCGCTCTGTGTGTGTGTGTGTGTGTGTGTGTGTGTGTGTGTGTGTGTGCGCGCGCGCGCGCGCGAGCGCACTTGCTTGTTTTTCTCCTTCTCTTCTCTCTCTCTCTCTCTTTCTCCTTCTCTGTATGTGTGTGTGTGTGTGTGTGTGTGTGTGTGTGTGTGTGTGTGTGTGTGTGTGTGTGTGTGTGTGTATGTGGTCAGATAGATAGACAGAAACATGTATGATTTTAAGTAACTTTGAATTAATGAAAGAGGAGAGCTTTGTCGCATTTGTTCGTCAACAGAGCACTTAGCCACGTGGAAATTGTTTCTGAGACAGAGCAGAAGTAGTATTGTTCATCGCCCGTGTGACAATAGTCCAGGAGTAAGTCATGCCATAAGGGCGTAAGAGATTACGACAGACTGACAAAAAGTGTATTTGCTCTTTGTGTAGAAGGAACTGCGTGCATGACACTCAAATAAAGTGGGTACAGGCACGCGCAGGACAATCCATTAAGATATCAAGGAACATAACTGCTCCTGAACAGAGGTAAATCAGACTACAGGATGCAACTCATAACAGCCTTAAAGTAGCATCCCCATGGGTGTACAGCCCGTATTTCATGACTGCAGCCCACCGGCGAAAAACACCACCCTCCCAGCTGTCGAGCACACCCCACAGACCCAACCACCCCTGCCCACGGACAGATGAAGACAGTGCCATAATTTGAAATAGATAGTTATTACGGTAACTGTAACCTTTCATACAATATCAACAAAGACATGTTGAAACTTAAAACGGGCTTATTTTTCTGGTCTCCCGCAAACCTTCATAGTCGGTTACACAGATCTCGTACAACATCCAAATCTCGCATAATAACGTACTTAATTAAGTCATGTGATTCTAATAATAAACAGTCTCGATATACTACAATCTCTCCCTTTGTTTAGAATAATATTACTAACTAAAACAGTAAACTTCCTATACCCAGCGTTAAAACTCATAACTTCTTTTTTTTTTTCTTTCTTTTAAACACCATCATCAAGTCCTAAATTCTTTACACTCATCTCTAAAATTAAACCTTCTGATTCACTCACTCACTCTCTCTCATTCCCCTTTACAAACCAAATTCTGCATGACATTTGAATTTAACAGCTAGTGCTCTCACTCTCCTTGTTGAAATATAGTTCCGCGCACAAAAAATTAAATTTCTAAACATATTGAATAACTATCCACTCAAACAAATGAACATCATGACATCAATTTTAATGTCTACCTAGTCACAACATAGTCTTTGAACTTTTCTGGTAATCTTTTCACTCTTGTGGATTGTCTGACAGGTTGCATTTGTGACTGTGCAGTTTCTATCTGTGTGTCTTGTGATTGTGTAGTTTCTGTCTGTGTATCTCCATGTTTGTCAGTCTGATCAGCTATTTCTTTTAGACTACTCTTTTGTTCTGCATCATGTTTTGCTTCTTTGCTTATGAATTTCTTCATGTGTGCCACATTTCTTTTGTATTGTGCACCACTGACTGGTGACTCAATCAGAATTTCTGATCCATTTCTTTGAATAACTTTGTATGGTTCTGGTTCAAAATTTGTTGAAAGTTTGTCTTGTTTTCTTTGTTGAAGTAAAACTTCATCACCTACAGCTATTTCACTGTTTGTTGCCTTGCGTTTTTCATCTGCATATTGTTTTCCCATCTCTTTTTGGATTCGGTCTCGGTCTCGAATGCTTTCATCCATTTCAAACTTCAGAACGGAATCAATCTCCGGCAGTTTTGTTCGAAGTTTTCGTTTGTAAAACAGTTCAGCCGGGCTTACACCTGTAGTTTGGTGTGGTGTAGTTCTGTACGACAAAAGGAATTTGTTCAGCTCTTTCTTCCAGTTTTTTCCTTCAGCTTGTGCAATTTTGATTGCTTTCATCAGAGTTCTATTTTGGCGTTCCACTTCACCATTGGCTTGTGGCCACAATGGTGTTGAAAATCTGTGTTCAATGTTATTTTCGGCCATGAATTCTTTGAACTCGGTGGAAACAAACTGTGGTCCATTGTCTGATTTAATGGAGATTGGTATTCCATGTCTTGTGAACAAATTTTCAAGTTCTTCTATAATTCTACCTGCAGTGGTAGATTTCAGAACAGCAATCTCAAAAAATCTGCTGAAGTAGTCAACGACTACGAGAACAGAATCACCGGAAGGAAACGGTCCTAACAGATCAATGGCAAGATCCTCCCAGGGACCTTCTGGCATTTTTGTTCGAATCATTGGCTCTGGTACAGATGGTTGACTGACTAATTGACATGCATGACAAGATTTAACTTGTTTTTCAACATCTTTATCCATCCTAGCCCACCATACTTTTGTACGGAGTCTTTCTTTTGTCTTAGTAATTCCTTGGTGACCCTCATGAGCGATTTCAATCACTCTTTCACGCAAACTTTCCGGAATGACAATGCGAGTTCCTCTCAAAATCAGCTTTCCAAGACAGGTAAGTTCATCACGCAGTGTTTTGTATGCCACATTAGGACACTTTTCCCACTTTCCTGTCTGAATGCACTCTCGAACTAAACCTAGCTCTTCATCTTTTCCTGACTCTTCCTCTATTTCACGAGCTGTCATTGCAGTTGGAACAGCTTCTTTTGCACAGGAATAAGCATATTCCTCCGCAACATTCCTATCCTGACATGTTTTGTTTTTCTGCAACAAGTCTTGACAATGAGTCAGCGATATTCTGAGATCCTGGTTTGTACTCAACCTTAACGAGTAACTCTGCAGCCTGAGTACCCATCTTTCAATTCGAGCTGATGGTTTTGATCGCAGCGAATAAATGAACTGAAGAGGTCGGTGATCGGTTTCAAGTGTAAAATTCACACCATACACATACTGATGAAACCGTTCACAGGCCCACACTATAGCGAGAGCCTCTTTTTCGGTCTGTGAATATCTACGTTCAACCGCAGTCAGACTTCGGCTTGCATAGAAAATGACTCGCTTCACGCCATTTTGTACCTGAGTGAGAACAGCACCTAATCCTCCTACTGGACTAGCGTCTGTGACAATCTTTGTCTCTGCGTCTGGATCAAAGTATGAGAGATTTTCTGACTTTGCAAGGTCATCTTTCAAAAGCTGAAATGATTTTTCTTTGTTCCGGTCCCCAGCGAAAAACGACATTTTTCCGCGTCAATTTCTGAAGCGCTTCTGCTTTTGTTGCGAAGTTCGGAATGAACGAGCACTGAAATGAGCCAGACCAAGAAAACTTCGGACTTCTGACACGCAGGTTGGTCGCGTCGCATTTTTCACTGCTTCAACTTTGGCAGATGTCGGACCAATTCCTTTTTCCGACAGCATGAATCCCATGAATTGTAACTCTGACATACGGTACACGCACTTGTCTGCGTTCAAAGTCAAACCATTCTCTTTCAGTGTTCTCAAAACTGCATCCAGTCTATGGTCATGTTCTTCTAGTGTTGTGCCATAAATGATTATATCATCTGTCATGTTGCGCTGTCCTTCGCAGTCTCTGAGTATGTTTTGAATGGTATACTGGTATATTTCTGGTGCGGATGTAACACCAAACATCAATCTTTTGTACCGAAACAAACCCATATGAGTCGCAAATGTTGTGACATGACGCGATTCTTCTTCCAACTCGAGTTGGTGAAAACCCCATTTTTTAATCAAGTTTTGAGAAAACGTGCTACCATTCATTTCAAGAAGTGTTTCCTCGATTGTCGGAATCGGAAATCTTTCGCGTTCAATTGCCTCATTTGCCTGCCTCATGTCAACGCATAAACGAATGTCATCTGTGTTTGCTTTTGGCACGACAACAATGGACTAACCCATGTTGTAGGACCACTGGCACGTTCAATGATATCAAGCTTCTCTAGCTCTGCGATTTTCTTTTCAATTTTCGGACGAAAACTGAACGGCACGCGTCTCGCATTTTGAACAACTGGCTTTACGCTGGGTTTTACATGCAGTTTGATCTGTTTATCTTTCAGTTTTCCAAGCTCTCCAGAAAACAAGCTTTTGTACTCTGCTTTAAGTTCTGGTTTTTCACTGACTGAACATGTAACATCTGGAGGCAAACCAAGTTTTAGAACACCTAACTGTTCTGCAGTCTCCCTTCCCAAAAGAGAAACATTACTTTTTTCTTTTATCACTATGAATTCTGCTGTGTTCTTTTGTGTAACCTGAAATGTTTACATCTGCTGTAAATGTACCAACAATTGTCAAATGGTTGTTTCTGGGCAAACGCAAACAGTTTTCTTGTTTGTCTGTCTGCTTTCTTTGTAGTGTGACATTTCACTTTCTTCATCTTCATGTTTTGCCATGTTTGCCTATCAACAATATTACAGCTTGCTCCTGAATCTACCATCATGGGTACACATACATCACCAACAACCACATCCATCATGCACTTCCGTCCACTTCCATTCATAAATGCATAATCATCATCAGAACCAAAACAATGTCAT
>JADBJO010012776.1:23639-38639 GCA_016801955.1 Conus betulinus | reverse complement strand
GTAACGAACAAAAGCTGTAATCTAAGAACGAAAGCACTACAAATATATCAAGCTATAAAAAAGGATCGAAACCTTTTTACAGCACTCTCATCGAAAAAATAACAATATTTGATATAAGCTCCTTTGCAAAATGGGAGGATAAATTAAAAATTGTGGTAGACTGGGAACAAACAATGAAACAAGTTAAACAAATTAAAGAAATTAAATTGAAATGGTTCCAAATAAGAATTTGTCACAATATTTTGGTTACAAATTGTATCTTAAAGAAGAGATGATTCTTACCACTGATGTGTGTACATTTTGTGAATCCGAAACCGATTCAGTTCAAAATACTCGTGGCAGTGCCAGTTTGCGAAACATTTCTGGGGGGAACTAGAAAAAAACATTAAAAGAAAGATGTGAACATTGTAGCAGAATGGAGTTTAATATGGAGCTGGTTCTATTCGGAAATGATGAGCATACAAAAACTGATGAAGTTTTTGAACACATTATCTTATGGGCTAAACATTATATATATATATAGATGCAGAATAAACAAAATAAAACCTACTGTCAATCATTTCTTGAGAGAACTTAATATATGTATAGGGTTGAAAAATATATGCATTATTCAGAAATGAAATACATGGAATTTGATAGAAAATGGTACCCTTATGAAAAAACTAACTGTTATGTCTAATGGAGTGAATTAGACGAAGAGGGAAAAAGAAAAAGAACGAGCAAAAAGTAGTCGGGGGTAATAAGTAGCCAATGAAATTTATGAAAATATGTGTATACATGTGAAAACATTCTGACTAACCACTTTACCCTATTTAGACAGGTATACTGGACGTATTCATTCCTCGTGTGCCTAATGAACGAGAAAGAGTTAAGGTTGTACGTTTGTGACCTTTTTCTTTTATTCTTCGTTGATTCTTGAATGGACTATCTGATTTTTTTTTGTGTTTATGTGTTTATACGTTTTTTTCCTTTTACCCCTACTCCCTCCCTTGATTTAGCGTGCCCATTTGTATGATGTTCATTGTATGTTATGTGGAGTATACCTTTTGTTATTAATGTTGGAAAATCATTAAAAAAAAAGAAAGAAAAAAACAAGAACTTCAGCACCAGTCTTACACATAATTGTAAGGAATCGTATCGCTACACCTCATTCCCGTACAGTAAGGTACTATTTGTTTGTGTCTTGCCTGAAGAAGACTTAAGAGGTCGAAACGCGTCGAGGTTTGTCTTGTGACTTGTTTGTTCACACGTAATTCTTGGCAGTTCGCTAACATTTATTTAAGACTTGTTTTCATCGAGGCATACGTTTCAATTTCATTTTTCTTTCGTCTTAGTTCGAGTTTTTGTACGTTGTCTTCACGAGACATAATATAACCAGTATCAGAGTTGGTCCCCCAACAATATCTGAATCGGTCCGAGAAATATTAAAACTGGCCTGTCGCAGACAGACATATGCACCAGCAGTATGAACATTGGTCCAAACAATTGTCAGATCGGTCCAAGCAGAATGGAAAATCGATCCTAGCTATATTAAGATAGCTCCAATGGAAAATCGATCCTAGCTATATTAAGATAGCTCCAGTGGTCAGTGAGAAATCGCTGTGCTCAACTGACAGACAAAACAGGTGCATATCAGAACATTGGTGTGTTGCCCATGAAAACCATGAAGACGACGACTCAAATAACCCAAGTCAGCGTTCTTTCTCCCAATAAAACAGAAAGAGAAGAACAAGGGAGGCAAGCGAGAGACACCGGGTGTCATGACAACTCGAAGTTTTATTAGTTACCCGACTGTGTTTGTCAATCCCTCGTGTAATAAACCTCTGTCAGTCACTTCAGTGGCCCGCGAGCTGTTTGACTTTCATTTTGACTCCCCCAGAGAGTGCTCTCCATTCAATCATTATGACTCGGCGAACTATGGGAAAGCCAGATTGGGGGGGAAATCAGCACACGTTTACACCTGTCATCTTCATTGATTTGTCTGTGGGCTGATGCAGACATCAAGTGCTGTGTCCTATGTTTCTCAAAACACCAAGGTGTCATGTCAATATGATCGGCACAAAGAACCAAGCTGTTTGGAAGTCAGAAGACGCAACTGACGAAATAGCGGCTGCTGGTGATGACGTTTTATTGCAAGACGTCACCAACTCTGGATTGGAGAACAACAGGTAGGCAGTATTTGATGGGATGGGTACCAGCCCAATACGTAGTTTCATCGTCTGTGAACGCTTGTTGTTTAAGATTTGTTTTCCGTAACTTACTCACATCTGTAGGACAATTATTGCGCATCCCTCCATAGATCATTCAGTCCAGCTCTCAGCAATGTAACAGGAAGGCTGATGGACATGCTGGCAAGATGGCTGGTGTAATGTGTCGTATGTCAATCTGAGTGGATGCTGTGGACATTGATAGAATTCCACACAACATGTGCATATGCCTTTCCCAAGACGTACTAATTTTCTGTGGCAGTTTGGGACTTCGCCCGTTCTGGAGATTCTTGATTACAGACATAGGTTTGGGATTAGGGACGTAGGTTTGGGATTAGAGACGTAGGTTTGGGATTAAAGACATAGGTTTGGGATTAAAGACATAGGTTTGGGATTAGAGACATAGGTTTGGGATTAAAGTCATAGGTTTGGGATTAAAGACATAGGTTTGGGATTAGAGACGTAGGTTTGGGATTAGAGACATAGGCTTGGGATTAGAGACTAAAGAGATTAAGAGATAAAGAAATTCTAATAGAAAGTTGCTCAGACCAACCGTTTTGATGAGGGAAAATACTTTACACACACGCGCGCGCCTACAGAGAGAGAGAGAGAGAGAGAGAGAGAGAGAGAGAGAGAAGCTTCGGACACCAGGCGAGTAAAAACCTTCCGTGACGTAAGCTCTGATGCATTGACGATTCAAGATCAGGCCTGTGGTCAGATGGTCAGAGGGTCTGCTTGGTGAGAGGACGTCGTGGGTTGGAAACACTTGTGGAATCGGGTTTTTTCGGCCAGAAAACCCTGACTGTCCGCCAAACAGTAAATAGATGTCGGGGGGGGGGGGGGGGGGGGGGGGGGGGGGGGAGGTCGATATTATTTTCTTTTTTACTTTCGCTTTCCCAGCCTTGCTAGATCCTCAATCCTGTTAGTAAGGCGAAGCCAGCCTTATGCCGCAGTGATCCCGCCGGCCCCAACAGCTTCTCCTGGACTCATTCGGACTGGGCCACGTCTGGCGTCTCAAGGCTTCAAAGGAGGACCAGAACTATAACGTGAGACGTGAGAGATGGGAGAGGAGCTGGCAGAATTCTGTTCGTAGCCTGAAGATGGTGACTTCAGCTGCTCTGTCGAGTTGGTGGATGCTGTCCTCTTCAATCCCAATGTCCAGGCATTGGCGCCACACGCTCTTCTGAAGCTGTTCCACAGGATGGTTTTTGCTTCACTGTAGACATCAGGTGCCATTTCTGTTCCTGCTTGCTGCCGGTCTTGGACAGACGGCCTGCCTCCTCGTTCCCCGCAATGCCACAGTGAGAAGGGATCCACTGCAGGACTACAGCAGTTCTCTGCTGGAGGAGACCGATTTCCTCTCTGGTGGCTCTGACTATCTGCTCTCCTCCCGCTGTCTGGGGGCTCTCAGGATGGATTCACAGTCTGTCAGAAAGACTGTGTTGGTGGGAAGCCTGTCCTGGTTAAGGGTCTGGGCACCAAAGAGTAGGCCACAGGGTTTCAACTCAGTAGTTTGTGTGGAATATGTGCCTGTGGCCACAGACTTTCCCGGGGATCTGCATATTCAGCAACTTCTTGCTGCTCTCCCGTACCTCTGTGAAGAGTGATTGGGCGCCGCACTGAATAACAGCTCATTACGTTCCCCAAGCTCTGTCAGGTCTGTGCCAAGGCCTGGGGCTCAGAACTGGTTTCTGCTCATTACGTTCCCCAAGCTCTGTCAGGTCTGTGCCAAGGCCTGGGGCTCAGAACTGGTTTCTGCTCATTACGTTCCCCAAGCTCTGTCAGGTCTGTGCCAAGGCCTGGGGCTCAGAACTGGTTTCCCCATCCCTCCTGTCGTCCGCTCTGGTTTTTTCTCCCCGTATTTCCCTCCGTCTCCTTACCCTTTCATTCTCTGGAGGACAGTTGAAGCGAAGCCCACTGGATCTCGTTACATGGCCATACCAACGTGGTTTTCTTTTCTTCATGAATGTCAGTAAATCTTCCAATGGTCCCGTGTGCTGTTCGCTGGTGTGACGCAGCGTTCGTTTGCACCACGATCAGTACACCTGATGTTTGGAAATTTGCAATTACTCCTCATTCTCACGGCTGAGCGCTTCATTTCAGATCTGCTTTAGATGTTCGCGCCTCACATACACACAGCCAGGATTATGGCGTATACTTCAGGAACCTGATACTGTGTCGTATGTATGGATCTGTTCATATTTTCCGTTCCGATTTCAGTCTGGGAAGTTCAATATCGTTGATTCTGCTACCCTTGATTTCTGTTATTGGCCTTTAATTGTTAAACAAACTGAAAAGAAGATTCAGTGTTCTGCCGGAAGAAAGAGACAAACAAGTTATCAGACAAAACACAACGTGTATTGACCTCTGGTTTCCTTTAGGCAAGACAAACAACATTCAAGACGAAGACAACGAAGATCTCCTAAAGTTGGGCGCAACATGAATGTGGCTGCATTGGTGCGAGAGAGAGAATTTGGCTGCCGGCAATATGCGTGGTTGTAGTTGTTATTGTTAAGGTGGTTGAAATACGAAGGTTACAAGTGCACACCTAAAATCGACAACGTAAAGCAAAATACAAAACAATGTAGGGTAGCGGTCAGTACGAATCAGTCAGTTTTAAAGTGAGGCGCTGCAGGCAGAAACTGATGCAAACTTAAAATTAAACAAGATTTAGTGTTCCACTGAACGAAAAAGACAAAGAAATTACAAGACAAAACACGGCGCGTTTTGACCTATTTGGTCTTCCTCAGGCAAGACAAACAACTTTCACGACAATGAACACGAACACCCACAACCATTTTACACCCAGTTTGAGGAGATAAGTATTGTTCGTTCATTGTGCAGAATGTAGTTTGTCGTTGGATTCAGAGGTTTCCCACAACCGTCTCTCGCACTCATGGCCACGCCCAACAACAGTCCACACAAAAGTTTACCTTATTCACACACTCGACATACAAGAGAAAGAAACAGGGAAAAAAAAAAGAGTTTCAGGAACGTGACCTAGTAGTCAGTCTGGGGGGAACTAGCGGGTTCGAACCCCATGGGGGAGGAGGAGTAGCGCCCCGGGGTAACAACAAGTGGGGGGTGGGGGAGGGTGGGGGTTGACCATAGTTTTTGCAGCAACGTGAGAAAGACGACCTATTGACACGGGTAGACAGGACAGTGGTTCCTGCTAACCCTTCCACGCTGTACATACCCTAGTCCTTGACTGGGTGGTTTCGGGGTGTGTTCTGTATCCTGCACGCTTATGCTGCAGGTAACGGGTCCCCCCCTCCTTTGCATTCTTTTCATTCAAAAATGCAAGCCCATTTAAACTTGAGTCGGGATGTCCAGCCTACTGCTCAGGGTCGCTGCGAGAAGCACAGTATGTATGCCTCCTCCACCATCCCCCACCCCCCCCCCCCCCTCCCCAGATCATAGCCACGTCTGTGATGTGAAGACGATGTTGAGCTGTTCCGGTGTGTTCACTTGATATGACACGTGCGTGTGTGTGTGTGTGTGTGTGTGTGCGTGCGTGTGTGTGTGTGTGTGTGTGTGTGCGCGTGCGTGTGTGTGTGTGTGTGTGTGTGTGTGTGTGTGTGTGTGTGTGTGTGTGTGTGCGAGACAGAATATCTGTGTGTGGGTGCGTATGTACGGGTGTATGTGTATGTTTGGACGAGTGTATATAACCCCTACTAATTTGAAAGAGAAGAAATAGTTCAAGTGGTAGTTTAGTTTAATTTTAGAGAGGGGAGTTATTTACTGCCAAGGACACAAACAAAACAAAGTACTGGACAAGACACAATGCATTTCAACCTTTGGGGACTTCTTCAGACAAAACACAAATGGCGTTTACGACAATGAAAACGAAGAACAAGCAGCCACTTATCTTCTCATGTTCACCGCACGACCAAAATGGCTGCCGGACAGAAACAAAGCCACCCACGAGGACATCATGGGAGAGGAAATAGGGTGTGTGTGTGTGTGTGTGTGTGTGTGTGTGTGTGTGTGTGTGTGTGTGAAACAATGGGGTTTGTGGCTTGTTTTGTAGAATAGTATGATATATTAGTGACTGTAGTGATTATGGTGGATAGAAAATACTGCTTCGTGGGGAAAAAATAACAAAAAAGAAAAAAAATAAACATGTAAATAGATAAATAAACGACTTTAATAGGTGGTGATGGTGATGAAAGTAACTATGTGTGGGTAGTTGTATGTGTGAGTGTGGGTAATGCTAATAAAATTAGATGTAGGGAAAAGAAAAATAATTAAAAAGAAATGAAAATGAAAAAAAAAAATAATGAATAGTAAAATAATAGTAAAATAAAACAAAAATAAAATTTAAAAAGAAGAAAAAAAATGTAAAAAAAGAAGAGAAAAAAATGAAATAAAAATGAAATAAATCAATTAAAAAAAAAAAATAAAAAAAGAAAATAGAAATTAAAAAAACATAATAAAAATAAAGAATAAAAAGTAAAATAAGACATTTTTTAATCAAATAAACAAAAGAAAAGAAAAGAAAGAAAGAAAGAAATTTTTAAAAGATACAATAAAGATTAAAAAGAAAAAGTAAATGGATGGTGGCTGCAACTTTTGTATGAAGTGGGTAGTGGGGGTATGGTGGTGGTGGTGGTGGTGGTGGGTGGTGGTGTGTGTGTGTGTGTGTGTGTGTGTGTGTGTGTGTGTGTGTGTGTGTTGGTGGAAGACATTGCCGATTGGTGTTGAAGTGGTGGGTATGTATATTTGTGTTACTGTTGGATGTTGATGCTTGGGGCTGTAGCGTACCAAGTTTGGTAATGAGATGGGACTCTTGTGCTGTACGTTCAAAGCTGTCACTCTGATTGCCAGAGTGCCAACACTTTCACATGGTTGATGTTGTGTTGGGGGTGGTTGAAATGTAGGGCAACGGGTTTGGGTTGATGGGGGCGGATGTCAGCCAGGTGTTCTGAGATGTGTGTCTCAAGTGTGCGGGATGTTTCACCTATGTAGATCTTGCCACACAGCTGGCAGTGGATAGCGTATATAATGTTGTGGCTGTCACCTGTTTGTCTCTTTTGGATGCTGGGTTTCCAGAGCAGATGTTCTGAATATGGCTGTGGTGCGACTGAAAGTTTCGTTGATGATGGAACTGGGGTATCCATGTTTGTGAAAAAGTCTGACATTTTGGCTGCTTGTATAGTGAAGTCTTCTTCGCTGGAGCAAAGTCTGTGAAGGCGGAGAGATTGTGAGTATGCGATGCTGTCTTTAGTGTATGGGTGGTGGGAGGATGTGTAGTCTAGGCATGCATGTGCATCAGTGGGTTTTTAGAAAATGGAAGTTTGAGTAGGAAATCTTCGAGGGAGACGGTGATGTTACGAAGTTCACTGACTATGAAATGCTGTAGGTTAGTTGGGTGGATGGATGGAGGGTTTGGGCGAAGTTGAGGAAGTTGAGGAGATCTTGTTTGGGCATGGATGTGGCTCCCAGTCCATCATCAATGTGCCTTTTGTATAATTCCGAAACTTAATTGGAATTTTAGTATTGAAGTTAGAAACAAAAATGTTTTCTTCATATTTACGATCAACCAGCTTGACTTAACGGTTGGAATATTAACTGGATCTGAGTTTGTTTTTCTTTTTATTCTAGCAGTTAGAATGATTGGTGGATTATTTGATTTAAAATGATCAGAAGGGTGCTTTTGGGTTGTACAGAAAGTGTGTGTGATGGAGAAAAAAAGAACTGGCAGTTGCCATGCTGATGACGCTTCCACAGGAAGCAACAACGGGTCCTGAGACAGTGCGTGGTGTGTGTGAGGTCACTGTGTGTCGCCGCTCACGTCCAACTCGGGTGTGTGGTGTCTGGCAGACCAAGTGGGCATTCACCTGAACGTATACACACACACGTGCACACGCGCGCACATACATGCACGCGCACGCACCCACACACACGCACGCACCCACCCATCTACCCACGAAAGTCCGCGCGTGCACATGTGCGCGCGCACACACACACTTAGGCACACACACACACACACACAGACACTGTAGTGTGTGTACCTAAGTGTGTGTGCACGCGCGGGACTTGCGTGGGTGGGTGGGTACGTGCGCGCGTGCATGTGTGCGCGCACATACACACGCACGCATGCATGCACGCACGCACACACAGTGTGTGTGTGTGTGTGTGTGTGTGTGTGTGTGTGTGTGTGTGTGTGACAAAAATGATTTCAGTCGGTCAGTGAGTGTGAAATGTGTGTGTATGCGCGCGCGTGTGTGTGTATGTGTGTGTGTGTGTGTGTGTGTGTGTGTGTGTGTGTGTGTGTGTGTGTGTGCTCGCGCGCTTAAGAGTGAGCGCAAGCGTGTGCGTGCGCGCGCGCGCGTGCGTGTGTGCGTGTGTGTGTGCGTGCGTGCGTACGTGCGTGCGTGCGTGCTTGCGTGCGTGCGTGCGTGCGTGCGTGCGTGCGTGCGTGCGTGTGCGTGCGTACGTGCGTGCGTGTGTGTGTGTGTGTGTGTGTGTGTGTGTGTGTGTGTGTGTTGTCTTGTGTTGTTGTAGCATATAATTATTTAACGCATAAAGCACTCTCTGTCTGTCTATCGGCGATTCCAATCTAGCCTGTCTTTTTTGTTGGTAAGACAAATCCACCGTTTTGGTTTGATCTCGAAATTTGACAGGACGACTCATCAGCTTTACTTGGCACATCAAGAGCGAATCATACTCAAGCACAAAAGTCGCCACAGTCCTCATATTTGAATGCAACCACATGGTGAAGCGAAGCGGTGAGGGGATTCTATGACAGTCAAACGTGTTTCACCGTCTGGGTTCATTTAGACTAAAAACAACGTCTCCCCTTTCATCTGGACCGACTCAGTGGGAGAGACATCCTAATTGAAGTACATGGTTCACCAGCCGCCATGGCGAAGTGGGTAGCTTCACGGGATTCCCGGCTGGGAGTCATGGGTTTGATTCCCATCAAAGCCATCTATTTGTGGGATTTTTTCTGCACCGACGGGCTCCTACCCAGAGTCGTGTTTGTCATGGGTTCAGCTGCGAAGACTGGGACCACACAGGCGAGACTGATTTACTTAATGGGTGCGTCTCTCCGAGTGTTGCTCAGATTTCCAGACCAACGCTGCAGAGGTCTGTATCTCTCGGGCCTAGTTGATGCCAGGATGCATTATGAAAGTAAGCGTAGAGTACAGCCCTGTTATGCTGTCTCAGATCAGACAAGAATGGAAATCCGTAGCATCATTTTCATCACCCTCATCCTCATTGTTCAGCATTTGAAACAATTCTCAAATTCTGTGGCCCTTCATGTCCTGTTCTCATGGCGACCTCAGTTTCGACAAGTACATGGTTCGATACAGGATTCGGACACTCGCCCCCATCCTTTATCCCCTATCTCCCTTCCGCCACCACCTCCGCCCCCCTCTTCCCCCCCCCCCCCCCCCCCACTCCGAATAAGTCGAAGCGAGTCTGAAGCACAGGGTTGGGGGAGGATGGACGAGAGGGGGAAACGGGTGGGTGGGTCGTTTGGGAAAGGCTCGGGGAAAAAGAGAGGGGACGAGGGAAAGGGTGAGGGAGGAAGGGGACGAGGGGTTATGGGAGAGGGGGTAGCGTAGGGAGACGGGGGAAGGGAGGAGGAGAGGAAAGCGTGGACGAGGGTTCACAGCAAGGGGGAGAGGAGAGACGGGGGAAAATATCGGAGGGGAAGGGGGATGGGGACAGGGGAAGAGTTGGAAAAGGGGTGTGGGTGGACAGGGAGGAACGAAGGGGTGGTGAAAGGAAAGGAAAGGAGGAACGGTTAAAACATAAAACATACACCTAAGATGAAAACCAAATGGATAATTTTTTTTCCGACCTCCATTTTGCTCCCAGTTTGAGGAGACATCTTATGGTTCGTTCTTCGTTTTCATAGCCTGGTATGTTCTTTGTCTTCTCTGAAGAAGTCCAAAGAGGTCAAAACGCGCGTCTTGTTTGTCTTGTCACTTGTTTATTTCTTTCGTTCAGCGGCCTAGCAATTTCTCTTTTAAGGGTTTTTCCCCCACAGGGACAAATTTGATGCAATGAATGGTACAACAGTGAACTCGGATTATTTGGCTTGTCCTGAAGATGAGCCACGTTCTGCAGGTGGTCCCTCGGCAGGTGCCCCCTCCCACCCCCAGGCCAGAGACACAGTCTTTATTGTATTAAGTTTCCAAGTACCCGTTGATACCGTTTTGATACGGAGTGGCGTGGGCTCTTACCCAAGACTTTTACCTGTGAAGTGACATACGGATAGATAGGTAAATGGACAGATGGATAGATAGATAGATAGAAAGATGGATAGATCGATAAGTATGTATGTGTATAAACGTACGTGTGTGTGTGTGTGTGTGTGTGTGTGTGTGTGTGTGTGTGTGCGCGTGCGCGCGAGTATGTATGTATGTATGTATGTATGTGTGTGTGTGTGTGTGTGTGTGTGTGTGTGTGTGTGTGTGCGTGTGTGCGTGCGTGCTCGCGCACGCGAGTGCATTTTTCCAACTAACACGCAACAATTTCAACTGACACGTTACAGTTCCAACTGACCCGTTACAGTTCCAACTGACATGTTACAGTTCCAACTGACATGTTACAGCTCCAGCTGATTTGTTACATTTCCAACTTACAGTTCCAGCTGACCCGTTACAGTTCCATATGCCGCATTACATTTCCATCCGACGCGCTACAGATCAAGCTGACACGTTACAGTTCCTACTGACACGTCACAGTTCCAGCTGACGCGTTACAGGCCCAACTGACATGTTACAGATCAAACTGACACGTTACAGGTCCAGCTGACACGTCATAGTTCCAACTGACACGTTACGGTTCCAACTGACACATTGCAGTTCTAATTGACACGTTACAGTGCTAACTGACACGTAACAGTTCCAACTAACATAATACAGATCCTACTGACACGTTGCAGCTACAACTGACATGTTACAGATCCAACCGACAGGTTACTTTCCAACTGAGACATTACAGCTCCGACAGACATGTTACAGTTCCAACTGACACCTTACAGTTCCAAACTGACACGTAACAATTCCAGTTGACACGTTACGGTTCCAACTGACACCTTACAGTTCCAACTGACACGTAACAATTCCAGTTGACACGTTACGGGTTCCAACTGACACCTTACAGTTTCACGTTACAGTTCCAATTGACACATTACTGTTCCAGCTGACACCTTACAGTTCAACTGACACCTTGTAGTTCCAACGGACACTTAACTGTTCCAACTGACACCTTATAGCTCCGACTGACACACCTTACTATTCCAACTGACACCTTACTGTTCCAACTGACACCTTACTGTTCCAACTGACAACTGACACCTTACAGTTCCAACTGACATCTTACTGATCCAGCCGACACCTTACAGTTCCAACTGACACCTTACAGATCCAACAGACACCTTACAATTTCAACTGACACCTTACAGTTCCAACTGACACCTTCAAAAATCCAATGGACACCTTACAGATCCAACTGACACCTTCTAAATCCAACTGACACCTTACAGATCCAACTGACACCTTACAGATCCAACTGACACCTTACAGTTCCAACTGACACCTTGCAGTTCCAACTGACACCTAAATTCAACAGATACCTTACAGATCCAACAGACACCTTCCTTCTAAATCCAACTGATACCTTACAGATCCAACTGACAACTTACAGATCCAACTGACACCTTACAGTTCCAACTGACACCTTGCAGTTCCAACGGACACCTTACAGATCCAACTGACACCTTACAGATCCAACTGACACCTTACAGTTCCAACTGACACCTTACAGATCCAACTGACACCTTGCAGTTCCAACAGACACTTTACAGATCCAACTGACACCTTATAGATCCAACTGACACCTTGCAGTTACAACGGACACTTTACAGTTCCAACGGACACTTTACGGTTCCAGCTGACACCTTACAGATCCAACTGACACCTTACAGATCCGACTGTCACCTTATAGTTCCAACAGACACCGTACAGATCCAACTGTCACCTTACAGATCCAACTGTCACCTTACAGATCCAACTGACACCTTACAGATCCAACTGTCACCTTACAGATCCAACTGACACCTTACAGATCCAACTGTCACCTTACAGATCCAACTGACACCTTACAGATCCAACTGACACCTTACAGATCCAACTGTCACCTTATAGTTCCAACGGACACTCGCAGTACCAGCTGGCTTATAACAGGTCCAACATGTAACACACCTTACTGACACATTGCATTCTGTGTGTGTGTGTGTGTGTGTGCGCCTAAGTGTGTGTGTGCGCGCGCACGTGTGCACGCGCGGACTTTCGTGGGTAGATGGGTGGGTGCGTGCATGTGTGTGTGTGCGTGCGCGTGCGTGTATGTGCGCGCGTGTGCACGTGTGTGTATACGTTCAGGTGAATGCACATCCCCCTCCCTTTGCCACCCCCCCTCCCCGTCCCCCTTCAAATCCCTTCACACACACACACACACACACACACACACACACACACACACACACACACAAACGCACGCACAGAGGCGCGCACACGCACACACACAAGAGAGAGAAATAAGTTCGAAGTCAGCATTAAAACCTTTATTTTTGCAATTCTTTCCAAACTTGGAAGTTCTAGGGAGGCGTTTACGGGGTGGCATTGGAGTGAACGAGGGGGATTCGGACAACAAGCAAGGAACAACAACAAAAAAGCACTAACGTTGAAAATGGATTTCTCATCTTCTGCCTATGGCTAATTATTGCAGTCACACTGTACACTGCAAATAAGATTCTTCATTTATCTCTGAGCGATTTATGGCACAGTCGGCTCATTACCGTTGTCTTCTCCACGATCATGTCCTTTTCCATCTTGTGGCCCATGATCACCACCTCCCCCATGGTCATGTCCTCCATCTTGTGGCCCATATCACCACCTCCCCCCATGGCCATGTCCTTTTCCATCTTGTGGTCCATGATCACCATCTCCCCCATGATCATGGTCTTTTCCATCTTGTGGCCCATGATCACCATCTCCCCCATGGCCATGTCCTTCTCCATCTTGTGGCCCGTGACCACCATCTCCCCATGGCCATGTCCTTCTCCGTCTTGTGGCCCGTGACCACCATCTCCCCCATGGCCATGTCCTTCTCCGTCTTGTGGCCCATGATCACCATCTCCCCCATGGCCATGTCCTTCTCCGTCTTGTGGCCCATGATCACCATCTCCCCATGGCCATGTCCTTCTCCGTCTTGTGGCCCATGATCACCATCTCCCCCCTGATCATGATCTTTTCCATCTTGTGGCCCATGATCACCATCTCCCCCCTGATCATGTCCTTCTCCATCTTGTGGCCCATGACAACCACCTCCCCCATGGCCATGTTGTTTTCCCCCCTCGCCATTCACACTGGCATCCGAGTCATCATCGGGCGCCACATTTCTCTTCTTCCTCATGGCTACTGCAGTTGGTTCTGTTCTGGTTGTGGGTCAGCGTCACAAGCAGCCTGCTTTTTCACGGGCTGAGAGTAGCAGTGGCACAGTAGACCCGCTGCACCAGGTTTCTGGCCGTTTTCTGGCCCGACAAGTACTTGTGGGGTTCCCTGGGCCTCACCCGGATTTCCGCCCTGGTTCTCACCGGCTTGTGAGACACCGTCTTCCCCGCCCTGTTTCCCGTTGGCTGATCCTTTCCCGCCCTGTGACTCTCGCCGTGCTTTCCGCCCTTTCCCCCGTGAGCATTTCCTGTCTTCTCCCCGCTCTCGTCGCTTTCCTGGGCATTTCCGTCTGCATCCGATGTCGTTTCCTCGGTCCCCCCTGCCTCCTCCTGTACAAGAGCAAACGTTTGAAATGGATTACAACGTATGACCACACGTACGTCACATTATTACGTAATGGTGTGAATTGCGACATCACTCTATGTCTTTTCTATCTATACACACACGCGCTCTTTGTTTTGCGTCAATGGACATACGTTTAACGTGGGTCTGAGCAGTAAGCCTTTTAGTGCAATTTTGAAGTCTGTGAGTTTTACAGGCATCTGCTTGACCTGACTGAATAGATGTCTTATCAGCAAATATTTTCACCGATTTAGAAAACAAGGTAAGTCGCCGATACAGATTCAGAACAAAAGGGGTCCTTAAAATAGATGGCTACTAGAACCCTAAGTCCGGATGTTTCATTATTGATTTCTGTCACACAGAAAAGATGACATCATACAAATCAATTCTGGCGTTACTTTGTGAAATTCCGATTCGCATAAAAAAAAAAAATAATAACTGGTGACATCAAAGGCTTTTTTTTTTTTTTTTTTTTTTTTATCTACGAAGAGAGTGTCAGTAATTTCATGTTCATTTACGCTGTTCAGTTGACCATCAGTAAGTTGTGTAATTGCCGTATGACAAGAGTATTTGCGAGGAACCGAGACTGCTCGTTAAGGGTTACATTACTGTAAACCTTTTAAATACTTTTTTTAATAGAATAGATATGATTGAAATAGGGCTGTGATTTGATGGATTAAATGAATCTCCTGGTTTATGGAAAAGTGACAACTTTGGCTTGAATTTCGAAGAAGAATGTTCATCTACACAGAGATTATATCAATATGTAAATATTTCGACAATTATTGGACTTGAAACTTTTGATGTTCTTGCATCCAATCAATCCAAATTGCGAGAGCCTGCTTGGTGTGTGTGTGTGTGTGTGTGTGTGTGTGTGTGTGTGGTGTGTGTGTGTTGAGTTAGTTTTAGTGTGTGTATGTATCTGTGGACGTGCGTGTTTGCGCGCGCACGCGCGTGTGTGTCTGTTTGTAAGCGCGTGC
>JADBJO010012776.1:0-22159 GCA_016801955.1 Conus betulinus | reverse complement strand
AAAGAAAACGCAATTTACGCTGTTACATTACAGGTAGCATGTAAGCATATTCTGATATGCACAGGAAGGGGTGGGGGGGGGGGGGGGGGGGATGGAAGGGGGGGGGGGAGAGAAAAAAAAAAGAAAGACACAGCGTCTTACTTTTTCTAGAAGTTCATGGAATCTCGCATAGGCTCTCCAAAAGAAAACATCCCACATGATTAAAACTGTAAACTGAGAGCAAAACAGCTCTCTTTCCGTTTATTTTTAGGTGTTAATAGACAGCCAAAACATACTTGAATAGATTTAAAACGGGTCAGCTGTCTAATGTGGACTGAAGTGAGCAATTGCCCCAGTGCCACAGAGATCTGATATTCACATCTGGTTTAGCACTCGCATTTCTGAGGTTAAACACCTGCAGCAAGCGCAACCGAGTCTGTTGCTCGAAGATCCGGCTCTTCAGCCATAGCAGGCGCTGCAACTCCACAGCTGACTGATCCATGGCGCAACTCCATTGTCTCTCTAGACACAATGTTGCCAGCTTATCAGGGAAAATAAGCTTACTGTTACGTTGATTTGAAATCGGCTACTTCTAACATTTAAAAAAGACATTTTTTTCGAAATTTTTACTTTGGTTGTTTTGTACTGCGCATAAAATCTGCATTACTTTACACTTTCTTACTTTGTGTGTTGATCTGTAGATGGCCTTTGTGTCAGTAACGTTGCGCTCTGTGTCATTTTCTTTTCGGCCGGTGTTCGTGTATTGCCTCTGATGAGGGCTGCCCACACACGCCTGCAATGGCGTGTTATCACAGTGAATGCGGGGGGGGGGGGGGGGGGGGGGGGGGGGGGGGGGGGGGGGGGGGGGGGGGGGGGACCATCCTGTTCCATACTTCCTCTAGGATTTGAAGTTAATCACTGTACTGTGAGAAGTTAGTGTACCCGAGTCTACCACGGGAGACTCCAAGCACTTAAGATAATCTGAACCTATCTAATCTGTAGGCCTATTCTCTCCATCGTCCGCTCTATGTGTGCTGGCAGGACGGGGAAGGAGAGGGTGTGAGGGAGAGAGTGGTGGCGAGAGAGAGAAGGACACAGGAGAGGGGGCTGGGATGAGAGTGTCGGGGTGTGTGGTGGTGAGGGGGGGGGGGGGGGGGTAAGGAGTGTGGAGGAGAGAGGGGAAGTGTATGTGTGTATGTATGTGTACGCATGTGTGAGTCAGTGCAGAGAGAGAGAGAGAGAGAGAGTGTGTGCGAGTGCGCGCATGCACGTATGTGTGCATGTATGAGTCAGTGTATTGTGCGTGTGTGCGTGTGTGTGTGCATGTGTGTGTGTGTGTGTGCTCTCGCGCGCCTGTTCAGTCCTATCTGTGTGACTGAAAGACGGCACGACTTAAACAAGTCAGTCACAATGCTTCATTAAACAAAACGGATAGAAAAAAAAAGACATGTGCGGCCTGTGTGTGTACTGATATTTTCTTTAATGTATGTTATTTGTCTCTGCACGTGTGTGTGCATATGGATATAAATATTTGTAAATCGTTTAAATATCTGACATGGTTGGGAGAACGGCTACCTATCATTGTTTTTCATTAGTATGACTATTATCATTATTGCTACCATCATCATCGTTATTATCGTAACTGCATTACATAAAATGAAGTGGGTAATAACAGAAGCGGACAAAAGAATGTTTAAGTTGGTGGTGTCGAGAACGTAAGTTGCACCTGGTTAAGATATGTGATGGTTTTCACCTTCAAACGAATACGATAAAATGAATAGCTAGCTAGATAAATAAATGAATGATTAAATATATAAATGAAAACGAATAAATTAATAAACAAAGTGAATTTAAAAAATCTTCTTCAAAAAAGACGTCATTAGAGTGACCAACTGAATTGTGCGAAAATACTGATAGGCATGAGGGGGTGTGAGGAGGTACGTAAAAAAAAAAAAAAAGACAGTTTGTAAGAACTGAAAGAAATCAGTGTCCGTGACAGAACAGACATCTCTCTCCAACGGACATCTGTCAACACGCGGCGTTCTTCCACCTGCCACCCTCACTTTCCCTCCTCTCACCCCTACCCCCCCTCTGAGTCGCTCTCTTTCACCCCCCACCCCCCACCCCCCTGCATCCTGGCCTCCGCCCACCTTCTTCCATCTGCTCCACCTCCATCCTTGTGTCATATTTCTCCAACACAAGCACGCGGTAGGCTGCACTGGCGATTGTGGTATTGATTTCTAAGTGTGTGTGTGTGTGTGGGGGGGGGGGGACTTCAGGCAGAAATGGAAACTTAAAAGGAAAACGAAGCACCAAACAAAATACAAAACAGACACAAATGGTTCTATGGGGTTTTCTATAGACAGGACAAACAACATTCAAAACAACAGAAGCAAAAGACGAAGATAGTCATTTATCTCTTGGACGTGGTGCAAACTGTAGCATGGGTGATAAAACAATTTAAAAAAAAAAAAACGGAATGGAACTGAAGAAAAGAGGGAAGAAGCCGGAGGGGAGAAGATACAGATTAAAATAATAACAATGTGTCGTGGATACATATTGTTTTCATTAAACTACCACACATCCCGCAGCCACCCAAGTAGTGTATGGGGAAGGAATCCTAGGTAACACAACATGGATACCATCAGAATAAGAGAATACTCTGGCAGCAATAATTCCGTTTTTAGGTCGTTCAGGTGCCAGCAGGTTTGAACCCACATTATCTGACAGCCGATCTGGTGGTCAACAACGCATTGAAAAAAAAAAATCCCAATAAATATGTGTGTTGTGTACACGAGAGTGTGGATTGTAAAGCGCTTAGAGTTTGGTCTCTGACCGAAGACCGTGGTTACTTAAGTATTCTGGTAATGATGATGATGATGATGATGATGATGATAATGCATAGAGTAAACACGTCCCTACCATTCATTCCACTAAAGACGAACCAAATAATAAAAACAGCAATACCTACCAATAATTCCATTGAAGACGAACCCAATGATAATAATATAATTTTAATAATAATAAAAACAACAATATAATATTGATAATGACAATAATAATGATAATGATAACAATAATAATAATGCATAAACATGTACCCACCATTCATTCCACTGAAGACGAAGCAAATAATAAAAAACATTAATAATGCGTAAACATGTAGCTATCATTCATTTCACTGAAGGCGAACCAAATAATAAAAATAATAATAACGCGTAGAGTAAAGATGTACCTTCCATTCATTCCACTGAAGACGAACCAAATGATAACAACAACAAGAATATTGATAACAATAACAATGATAATAACAATAATAATAATAGTAATAATAATAATGCATAATAGTGTAAACAAGTCCCTACAATTCATTCCACTGAAGAACCAAACAATAAAAGTAAACAAGTGGGGTAGTTTTTGCTCCCATAAGGAAACCTAACACAGAGTAACTTTTATTCAAGACTGGCACAGCCTTTTAAAACTTGAATAAAGTCAGACAAATGCAAAGACGAACAATCTAATGGTGGGGGAAACAAGCGCAGGCCAACAACTAAATAGTCTTCATATTAATGACTTGGCAAAACTTTGGACTTAAAGAGGGGTGGGGGGGTGGGGGGGGGGGGGGGGTGCAGGAGGTTGAAGATGTTAAAACTGTTAAAACTGCGATGGTTCCCTTATGCAGCCAGTGAAGAGTTTTCATATCTGATATATTTTCTTAATTTCAAGAAGTTTTCCCAGTTTTAACATCTTCAACCTCCTGCACCCCCCCCCCCCCCCCTCCGCCCCCTCTTTAAGTCCAAAGTTTTGCCAAGTCATTACTATGAAGACTATTAGTTGTTGGCCTGCGCTTGTTCCCCCCCCCCCCCCCCCTATTAGATTGTTCGTCTTTGTATTTGTCTGACTTTATTCAAGTTTAAAAGGCTGTGCCAGTCTTGAATATAAGTTACTCTGTGTTAGGTTTCCTTATAGGAGCAAAAAAACTACCCCACTTGTTTACTGTTTGTTGTTTACTGTTCCCTGCCTCATTTCATTTCCAATTTCAAATAATAAAAGTAATGATAATGCGGAAGCATGTAGCCCTATCATTCATACCGTCGAAGACGAACCGAATGCTACTATTAATGATGCTCAGAGTAAACATGTACCTGCCAATCATTCTATTAAAGACGAACCAAACTGTATCGTGTGTGTTGAGAACCTTTTCTTCCCATTTTCTGAGCGCTACAATCCAACAGCGATCGTCTTCCTCGAACTGACTGTCGTCTGCATGAAACGTGACGTCACTTGGCGAGTCTTACCTCCCCGCTGTGGGCGGAGCTTACCACGGCAAAGAGTAACGCCCGCGTCCTGCGATGGTACTCTGTGCGCGTCGCAAGATGAGACAATAGCGACAGATTGCAATTTTTTTTTTCTCTTTTGTTTTTTTAATAATCGCGAGAAAGTTTCGGAATTGGGTGAACCGTATTGTATGAAAGAAACAAAGATGGAAAAACTAAGAAAAGAAAATGCTTGTTTCTAATCAGAGCCTTTCAGCTAAAAAATCTCTCTGATCCTTAATACCAACAAGATCAATCCTTTCTTAAAAAGCTAGAGGTGAGAACTTTTTTTTCTGATCCACTACTGACGTTAACTCCCCCCCCCCCCCCCCCCCCCCCCCCCACACACACACATCTAACTATACTATAGAGTTATCATGTTAAAGTGTAAGGCATAAGATGAATGCAAACAATGCCTATTCTCGAAACTTAGAAACTAGGTTCAGCTTACATTTCGTGTAGGACAGTCAGCGACGGTTGATATATGATTTTAGGGGGGGAGGGTGGGGGGGGGGATTAATATTTCCCTATCTGGCTTACACCTCTAGTGCGTTATACACACTGAAAACAGTCTTATGGCCTATGTGGATCAGTGAAATGGTGGAGCTTGATCTCTTTTTCAGATGTTTGAGTCGTCCATAATGTTGCTGATGTCTGTCTGATTGTGTCAGAGAAACATGACATCCAATGAAAATTCTTATGGGGAGAGAGAGAGAGAGAGAGGGGGGGGGGGGGGGGGATTCAACCTGAAAGGAGACACATGTCTCAACACGTGCAGTGTGACGTAACACAGACTGGATGGGAGAGGTGGTGGGGAGGGGTCGGGGGGGGGGGGGGGGGGGGGGGGGGGGGGAGGGTAGTCACCTGAAAGGAAACAGACACCTCTCAACACTCGCAGTGTGACATAACACACGTTAGATCAGAGAGTTGCCAGGCTCTTAACATCCTGGCGGTTGTCAGCCTTTCCCCCAGAGCCCCGTGAAGTGACGTCATCCAGCACCTGCTGAGAAAGCGTGGACTCACGACCTGAGTAGGGGAGTCTGGCGACGGGCGGCGTCCTTTTGTACTTTGTTCTGGCTTTGTTCTGGGAAAGACTCGTGCCCATCACGGCATATCAGAAGAAAGGGACGGACGGTTGAAAGCCCCGGGCGCTACAGTTTCGTCAACATGGTCTACAACTCTGTCGTCAGAGTCCAGATTGATCCTGTGTGTCGGAACGAAACAAACACACAGAGAGAGGGCCGTGAGAGGGAGGGGGGAGGGGGGAGGGGGCGGGCGGGAGATGGCGCAATCCTTCACCTTCATGAGGAGCAAAACAAGCGGTTTACTTGTCTGAATCAGCATGCCCCAAACAGAACAAGAAGGGGAGTGAAGGTGGTGAGTCTTAAATTTTTGTGGGTGGTTAAACTTACTCAAAAATTAATGGATGTTTGTTTAAGAGCTTGTTTACCCTCTCGATAACTTAAAAGACACAGACTGTCATTTTCATCATGAGCAAGGTCGGGCGTCGAAAGCGAAACTCAACATGTTGTATGACAGCAGTCAGTCTATGTAAATTGGTTTGCAATCATCCTTTAAATTTTTAGAACTAAAAATCTGTCTTGCTGATGTAAAAAAAAAAAACATAAGCGATGCACTTTTAGAATGATAAGAAATACAGAATTACAGCCGCATAACAGATGCATTATTGAGTATTATATCGCATCCCTAAATATAGTACATGTACTACGTATCGTGTGTGTGCGTGCGTGCGTGTGTGTGTGTGTGTGTGTGTTTGAGAGAGAGAGAGAGAGAGAGAGAGAGAGAGAGAGAGAGAGAGAACAC
Organism: Conus betulinus; assembly: GCA_016801955.1. Classification (NCBI taxonomy): domain Eukaryota; kingdom Metazoa; phylum Mollusca; class Gastropoda; order Neogastropoda; family Conidae; genus Conus; species Conus betulinus. Next base: position 16,040 of record JADBJO010012776.1, on the reverse strand, counting down.
ACACAATGAGGATGGCCCATCATTGATGACGCACAGTAAATGTGTGAGCGGTCGTTCATGGCAGACATTGAGTGTTGCCCCCTATCATCCATGACAGACGATGAAGGTGGCCTGTCGCTGATGACAGACAGTGAATATGCACGGTCCTTGATGACACACGCTGACTGTTTCTCGTCATTAATGACACAGTGTGACTGTAGCCCATTGTTTATTGAAGACGCACAGTGACAAAGACTCCCCCCCCCCCCCCCCCTCCCTCCGTCATTGACTGTCACCTGTCAATGATAACAGTGTGACTGTGGATTTTCGTCAGTGATGACACGTTGTCCGGCCAACCGTCAGTGATGACATATTGTCTGGCCACCCATCACTGAGGACACATTGTCCAGTCACCCGTCACTGATGACACATTGTCCGGCCACCCGTCATGCATGACACATTGTCCGGCCACCCGTCACTGATGACACATTGTCTGGCCACCCGTAATTGAACACACATTGCGTGGCCACCCGTCATTGATGACGCATTGTCTGGCCAACCGTCACTGATGACACATTGTCCAGTCACCCGTCACTGATGACACATTGTCCGGCCACCCGTCATTGATGACACATTGTGTGGCCACCCGTCATGAATGACACATTGTCCAGCCACCCGTCATGGATGACACATTGTCTGGTCACCCGTCACTGATGACACATTGTCCGGCCATCTGTCACTGATGACACATTGTGTGGCCACTCGTCACTGATGACACATTGTCTGGCCACCCGTCACTGATGACACATTGTCTGGCCACCCGTCATGGATGACACATTGCCCAGCCAGCTGTCGTTGATGACACATTGTCTGGCCACCCGTCATGGATGACACATTTTCCGGCCACGCGTCACTGATGACACATTGTCTGGCCAACATCATTGATGACACATTGTCCGGCCACGCATGACTGATGGCACATTGTCTGGCCACCCGTCATGGATGACACATTGCCCGGCCACGCATCACTGATGACACATTGTCTGGCCACCTGTCTTCGATGACACATTGTCTGGCCACCCGTCATCGATGACACATTGTCTGGCCACCCGTCATGAATGACACATTGTCTGGCCACCCGTTACTGGTGACACATTGTCCGGCCACCCGTCATGGATGACACATTGTCCGACCACCCGTCATGGATGACACATTGTCCGACCACCCGTCATGGATGACACATTGTCCGGCCACGTGTCACTGATGACACATTGTTCGACCACCCGTCATGGATGACACATTGTGTGGCCACCCGTCATGGATGACACATTGCCCAGCCAGCTGTCGTTGATGACACATTGTGTGGCCACCCGTCACTGATGACACATTGTCCGGCCATCTGTCACTGATGACTTATTGTCTGGCCACCCGTCACTGATGACACATCGTCTGGACACCCGTCACTGATGACACATTGTCTGGACACCCGTCATCGATTACACATTGTGTGTGGCCACCCGTCACTGATGACACATTGTCTGGCCACCCATCATGGATGACACATTGCCTGACCACCTGTCACTGATGACACATTGTCTGGCCACCCGTCATCGATGAGACACGGTAACTGTGACACCCTGCCATTTATGAAGCTATATGACTATGGCCACTTGTTATTGGTGACAGTGAGACAGTGACGTCAACGTCATTGATGACACATAGTGACTGTGGAGGCCGTTATTCATTACACACATTGACTGTAGCCCCCTTCACAGATGACACACAGTGAATGTGGGTACAGATCCTTGGCATATAGGGTACAAGTCCTTGGCATATAGGGTGCAGGTCCCTGTCCTATATAGCCCAGCAAGTTTGTGTGCTTTAATGACTGTGATATCTTTTCTGTTGAATTTGTGTGACAGTGCAGTTTCGCATTTCCAACATGGCGGACATGTAAACAATGCAGGTATGTTTTATACCCGTGAAACACTTTTAAAATTCAGACACTTAGCAGACACCAGCGCTCATCCATTTCATTTTTATTTCCACCAGACATTTTATCAGCAAGTTTCAAGAAACAATCAAGTAAAGACAACCAGAAAGACAGCAAATCAAGCAGCAAGCGGAAGAGAGGACAGAGAGGGGGGGGGGGGAAGAAACAGACTGAAGAATAACGGTACTTACACCCCCCTCCCGTCAATCGTTTTAGCCAACGTCCGATCGATCAGACCAGTTTCACAAAACAATAATTTTGATGAACTGCAAGCAAGCGTACGTCATTTAAAACGAATTTAGAAATGCGAATGTGCTGTGTTTTTCTGAAACCTGGCTGAGCGAAAATAAATAGCAGACGACATTTTAGCTTTGGACGGATTTGGTGTGCCACTGAGAATGGACAGAGACAAGCGCGTGACAGAGAAATCAAGGGGGGGAGGGGTGTGTATGTACGTGAGCGAGAAGTGGTGTAACAGTGAGAACGTTAAAGTGCGTCGTCAAGTGTGTACGCGTGACGTGGAACTTTTAGCAGTGTCACTGCGACCGAAATACCTGCCACCATGACTGTTGTTTACGTGCCACCATCCGCAAATACTGTACGTGCAGCTGCAGAAATCACGGACTGTTCACGCTCTGCAGGCCATGTCACCCGACGCACCGTGCTTTATCCTCGGAGATTTTAATGACTGTGACCTCAATTCAAGCCTGCCTTCTTTTAAACAGTATGTGTCATGTTTTACAAGAAAGGATAAAATACTTGATTTATGCTACTGTAATATACCATCTGCATACAAGTGTGTTCAGCTCCCCCCTGTTGGTCAGTCTGATCACAATGCCATTCATCTCTTGCCAGCTTACAGACCAAAAGTGAAAACACAACCTATCACTAAAAAGCAAGTGCAGTGTTGGACACAAGAAAGTGTTGATGAATTACAGGCTTGTTTTGAATGTACAGATTGGAATTTGTTTTTGAATTCTAGTTTTGACATTAACGAAGCCACCGATTATTTCCAGCTACATTTCTTTCTGTGAACACACATTGTGTACCTACTAAAACTATCAAAATATTTCCCAACAACAAACCTTGGGTTACAAAATCTCTGAAAATAACTCTAAATGAGAAAAAAAAAAGCTTTTCAATCAGGCAATAAAAGCGATCGTAAGGTTGTACAAAAGAAACTGCAAACGGAGATTGAAGAAAAGAGAGAGAGCTTACAAGAGAAAAGTTGAAAACATGTTCCAGAATGGAAATATGCGAGATGCATGGAAAGGAATAAAGGTTTTATCAGGTTCAGGTAAATGTTCAAACCAAAATATTAGTAACAAAAAAACAGCAAAAGAAAAGAACAGAAGCAATTTGCAGAAAAGCTGAACGATTTTTACTGTAGATTTGATGATAAAGATTTTAGTAAAGAATTAAAGGAAGTGAAGGAAGAACTCCAAAGCAATGTTAAAAACGATGTTGATGGAAGTGATTCTGTTGTGATTGAGGAAAATGATGTTCAGTTGTTTTTTTTCAAACGTTTAAATGTGAGAAAGGCAATGGGCCCTGATAATATCTGTGGAAAATTGTTGAAGGTGTGTGCTTCTCAGCTCTCCTATGTTTACAGTCGTTTGTTTACCTGGTCACTTAGAGAATGTATAATTCCTGTTTTATGGAAAAATGCCACTGTATGTCCTGTTCCCAAAAAACGCAACCCAAGCTGTTTAAATGATTACCGACCAGTTGCCCTCACATCTGTTGCAATGAAATGTCTTGAAAGAATTGTCCTCAGTTATGTTTTAAAAGATACTACACAGTACCAAGACCCGTTTCAGTTCGCATACCAACAGAACAGATCAACAGATGATGCCACACTCACACTTCTCCATCATGCTTTTTCACACCTCGAAAAACCTGCCTCCTTTGTACGCATTCTCTTTATTGATTTCTCATCAGCATTCAACACCATACAACCACATCTGATGGCAAAGAAACTCATTAACATAATAAATGTGGGTACAAGCTCATTCTTTGGATAATTGATTTTCTACACAGAGGACACAGTCTGTTCGATATCAAAGTGTTGTTTCGTCTTCCAGAGTCATTTCAACTGGCGCACCCCAGGGTACTGTTTTATCACCAGTGCTTTTTACTCTGTACACAAATGATTGTTCAGGAAGTGATTCAACTTTGTACATTAAATATTCAGATGACTCAGCACTTGTAGATCTTTCCAACTCTGATTCTGTTTACTTCAAGGAGGTTCAAAGATTTGTTGACTGGTGCGATCATAACTATCTTGATCTGATGTAACAAAAACGAAAACGAAATGTTGATTGATTTTAGAAAGAATCCAAAAGCTGTACCACCACTTTTATCAAAAAGTGCTGAAGTAGAACGTGTTGAAATCATACAAATATTTAGGAACTTTTATAGATAATAAGCTGAATTTTAAATCCCATGTTGAGTATGTCCACAAAAAATGTCAAACCAGATTATATTGTCTTCGCAAGCTGCGATCATTTCATGTGAATACTGACATTCTTCGGACATTTTATTCATGCTTCTTGGAATCTGTTCTAACTTTCTCATTTATGTGTTGGTATGGTGGGTTGACTGTGAAGAGCAGAAATGTGCTTGAGAAAGTGGTGAACGTGGGAGGAAAAATCGTTGGTGAGAGACAAAAAAAAGTCTGAGTGAGCTATATAGGTGCCGTGTTAGTTGTAAAGCGAAGAAGATTACGTGTGACCAGACCCACGTCCTTGCAAATCAGTATGACCTTCTTCCCTGATAGAAAGCACAAATTTCTGTCAGTTCCTGTCTCGCGAGGCCCATTTTTGCCTGCAGCATCGTGTTGCTGGCTTTGCGGTCCGGTTCGCCGCTGTGTATTTAAAGCGCTGTGTGCGAGAGTTCCTCAGTTGTGTTCCTGGTTTGGGAAAGGAAATAAAGGGAAGAAACTCTACGTCGTTCCCACTGCGTTTTCTTTGCTGGCTGTTGTCCCTTGGCTTCTGAACCTGCACGTCTTTGCCTGGCACCCCCTTACCACTCCACACCATCACACGTGCATTAAGGCACTCGTTGAATTTGTGTTATAAGTGTTGATTTGCCAAGAAAGAGCAGTAGACTTAATAAGTGGGAGAAGAGGGAGGTATTTGGGTTGATGGCGGGCTGAAAAGATAGTGGATAACACAAATTTTCGGAACTGCTTTTGTGTCTGTGAAATCTGGAATTTTGACTTTTCGAAAGGAAATAACATTAAGTATGTATTTGTGTACTTTTAGCACTATAATGTCTTGTAAAATGAAAGAAAATCGATTTATGTTTATGAAGTTTTAAACTCTTAATGTTAACACATTCTCATCTTATTTCTTATGACCGTCAATTATGTGCCCGTCAGTTTCAGTACATTATTTTCTGACATGCAAAATCATCATGCCATTATTGTTAAGTTACTTAACACCGATGAACACACAAAGGGTTCTGGTGAAATAATGAACACAGTGGTTCCAATACATACCGGTCTGACATCCACAATGAACACGCGACCAAACTATAGTGTAAGTGTAGATGTCGACTCAATATGCATAGGAATGTCATAATTGTCATATCCCTCCTTATCTTCACTAACCAATATCATCAAAGACAATCATGGCTGTGATTCTGTATGTAAGCCATATTCTCAAATTCAGAATATTCAATTACCAAATAATGCAGTCACAATAAACTATATGTGTTTTCTCCCAAATTCGACTGTACGAGCAGTTTGCTTTTGCCGACTCTACGTAAAGATTTTCAAGTAAACTTATTAGCCCTTCTGCAATTTTTGTTTTCCCCACTCCACGTAAATATTTCCAAGTGAAAAGATTCGCTCTTCTGGAATTTTTGTGTTTAAGTACGGTGGTTTTGGACAGCAAATTTTAAAGTTTCGGCTGGTGAAAATGTTCATGAATAACCCTAGAACATGGCAGAAGTCAAGAGTGTTGTAAATGCAGCACAGTGCTGGAGAGGAGCAAGACATTTTTCGAAGGAAGCTGCAAATGTTGTTGGAAATTTGCATGCAGATTGCTAATACTAAATATGTATCAATAGAGTTTCTTTTATTTTGAATATTACATTTGTTCGTGGTGGAATACATACACTTGCCAGTTTCTGAAGGCGTAAGAATCAAGGTGTGACTTGATCCAAAGAGCAAAGGGTACAGTCTCTTTAATAAGGTGGCTCTTCGCGCAGAGAAAAGAAAAACTGCAGGGAGGTATTGCGTGTGAAGTAGACCGAAAGGTGGTAAGGGCAGGGATGGAGAGGGAGGCTGGAGTGGAGACCAAAAAAAAAAAAAAAAAGAAAAGAAAAGACGATGATGGTGGATTCTACTCGGCCAGGAAAATACAGGCGGAGCCCAGTCAGTGCATGTGTCATGTCTTTTGTTGACATTGAAAGAAGTCTGGGCAAGGAGAAGACAGTGCAGCATAGCGGCGGCATCACAGTGCTGGGACACACAGACATCACACCCAAGAAATGTCTCCGCTGGTGTGTGTTGTCGTTGTTGTAAACTGACAACCTCGTCCAAAACACAGAGATTGATGCGACTCAGTCAACCTGTGGTCAAGTTGACCTGCAGCCCTAATTATATCTGGCCAGCAGACAGCAAAGACAGCAGGCAGCTGAGATACGTGAACTGGCTCACGGGAAAGTGAATTTTGGCTGATTTGTGCTAAAAGACAGCAGGCAGCTGAGATACGTGAACTGGATCACGGGAGAGTGAATTTTGGCTGGTTTGTGCTAAAAGACGGCAGGCAGCTGCGATACGCGAATTGCCTCATGGGGAAGTAAATTGGCCTGTGCTGCGTGACTATATCATTATACCGCAAGTACGTGTGTTTAGCGCCAGTTAAAAAAGTCTGTTCACTGTTCACTTGTTGGCATAGATCCTTGAATCCTGGAAATATAAAAAGTTTGTTAGTCTTGGTTTTTTCTGTTTTCAGTGATCTAGGATTTCTTACTTTATTTCACCCTGCTTCACCACATAACTTGTCTGCACTGGTATTGTTGCTTCGTGGACTACCTTTTAGTGTTGTCACTACTTGCTTGTGACTTAAAATGAAAAGAGAAATATATAATAATGATAATAATAATCAATCGAGCTTATATAGCGTTCTTCGATGAGAGAAAAAGACTCATCCTCAGAGCGCTTCAGGAAAAATAAAAGTGTCCGTAAACATAGCAAAATATTGAGAAAAAGGCATCAAAACAACAGCTCATAAAGCAAGCACTAAAACAGATGCACAAGCCACACACACCCCACTCCGTGTTCTTCCCCCCCTACCCACCCCCACCCCTTCACCACACACACACTACACACATGACATTTTATGAGCAACGCTCGACAATAATTTGGGAACAGAGAGAGAAGAACCCCCATCCCCACCCCCACCCCACCTGTCCTCCAATTTCGTGAATACTGCGCGGGGTACAATTTAAAACATGCAGAAGAGAGTACACACACACACACACACACAAACTCAACACGACACAACAAAAACCAACACGCGCGTAAAAACGCACACACGTGAACGCACACACACAACGCACACACACACAAAAGCACATTATAAGCATTCAGGCACGGAAGCGCGCGTGCACATACAAGAGGCGAAGGGGATGGAGAATGCATGGGAAACACGCATTTACCCGCAAGCTATGGAGAAAGACAAAAGGACTTCGGAAAGAGCTGCACACTGGTTGGCAATCATTATTTCCAGCTATTCCGGCTGGTTTATCCTGTGTTCACGGTTTTATTGTTTTGCGTTTGATCTTACTTGTCTCGCTGTGCCATGTGTTTCACACACACATGCCAGCATGAGCCAAGCTCTTTGCTTAGTCAAGATGCGCAGGGATCGAATGGCGTGGGTGTTTCAGTTGTTATACATAGCTTCGGCTCACTTTGCTGGTCACTGAAGCGTGCCGATCTATCGCATCTGTCCCACACTGTCCCGCTTGGCTGGCTGCTTTTTTTTTTTTTTTTTTTTTATCGCTTGCGCCTCATTCATAGGCGCTGAATTATTTGTCAGGCTCTGTCATGTCATTCTCTCACGACTTAAGATGGTCATGTTGTATGAAAAATTATTGTTTATCTATATATGAATCCATTTTGTAACTGTGTGCTGCTACTTACACTATATGTATTCATATTTCCGCTTAGCTTTTTCCAAGTGTGGGCTCTGAGTATAATTTCTCCACAGCCTTTTTGAGATCGCTTCATCGTTAGTGCAAGGGAGAGAAATGTTGTCGCTAAGGGTTAGAACCCAAATACGGAAATTGTCTGTTTAAAATTTTGTCAATGTCCCACAAATGTGCCGAAAAAAAAAAAAAAACGCGTTAACTGGTAGATAGGATCGAGGAATTGTCTCCCCTCTGAATGACGAGTGAGATCAGCTGGGGACATATTTAGACTGATGACCACAGTGGGGGAAGCAACTCTGACGACATGTCACGTCTGACCACTGTGAAGACATTGTCTCACGTCACGCGGCTCGCAGGTGACGAGGTCATGCTTCTCTATCAGAGGACAGTCAACGGACTGGGATGATGTGTGTATGTGTTTGGTGGGGGTGGGGGGGGGGGGGGGGGGGGGGACGAGAGTGGAGGCGTGGTTGCGTCAGTGCGTAGGTATTCATATTTCTGTGTGCATCAGAGTGCGCATGTATACAGAGACAGTGTATATAAGTGTGTAGAGTCATGAATGGGAAATAGCAGTGCGCTCTCGTGTGCTTGTACGCGCGTGTGTGTGCGTGTGTGTGCGTGCGTGTATGTGTGCTCGCGCGCGAGCGCGCGCGCGTGTTTGTGGGTGTGTGTTTGTGTTTGTGTTTGTATGTGTGTGTGTGTGTGTGTGTGTGTGTGTGTGTGTGTGTGCGCGCGCCCGCGCGTGCCTGCGCGTGCGTGCGTACGTGCGTTAGCGCGTACAAGCGCAAGCATTCTGTACTACTTTAACTTTGGTTTTTCAATTTCGTTGGGTTTACTATTAGCCTGTAATTTTTTTCCACACATAGCATCATTGATACGAAGAAGAAGAAGAAGAAGAAGAAGAAGAAGAGAGAGAGAGAGAGAGAGAGAGAGAGAGAGAGAGAGAGAGAGAGAGAGAGAGAACAGAAGCAGACTAATGCTGCAGTTGCTGCTGCTGCTAATGATGATGATAACTGATGATGATGATGATGGTGGTGGTGGTGGTGGTGTGGTGGTGGTGATAAAATCCTTAGTGAATGATGTCGTTTTCAGGAAACATACTTCGGGTTATTTCTGTGTGGAAGTCTTTGGGACGGCTGGCAATGGTGATGGTGGAAAATCACACTATCATTTTCCTCTGTACAAATCACAGTTACCATTCACCCCGATTTAATTGCCATTCATATCACATTCTCATGACACGTGTGTGTGTATAGCCTATAGTGTGTGTGTGTGTGTGTGTGTGTGTGTGTGTGTGTGTGTGTGTGTGTGTGTGTAACAATAAACCAAATTACATCTTAACTGTACTGAGAATCAAATCTCTCTCTCTCTCTCTCTCTCTCTCTCTCTCTCTCTCTCTCTCTCTCTCTCTCTCTCTCAGAGAACACCATAAAGAAAAGAAAGAAAAGAAAAAAGCCCCGCCCCCTAAACACACACACACACACACACACACACACACACACACACACACACACACACACACACACACACACACCACACACAAATATTTTATTTTTACAACCAATTAGAAATTACGCGTATAAGCTTATGTCTGATTGTAACATTGATTTAACAACAGTTTCTGAAGATCCAATCACGCCTAAGATTCCCCCTTGGGAGCATTTGTGTGGGAAATTTTTGATTATAATTACACAAAGGTTTCTAAAAACTGAAAACGTTAATCTCTTGGTTAGTGAGGTCAGAGTTCATCTTGACAATTTTTATAGCAATCGCCTGAAAATTTACACTGATGGCTCAGTCCTAGATAACATTGGTAGTGGTTCTGGTTTTGTCATTCCTAGCCTGAATGTGAAAAAGAATTATCATCTTGGCAAAGGATTTTCCATATTTACAGCAGAATTATATGCAATATTGATGGGCTTTGAGCTACATTTATGATGCTTCCATGCCTTTTCACAATATTCTCATATGTGTTGATTCAAAATCTGTCTTGCAGTCTCTGGAACATTGGGATGGTAAGGCTCGGAAAGATTTACTTTTTGATATTCATCATATCATACACTGTTTAAGGAGTCATGGAATATGTATTGACTTTTGCTGCTTTCCTTCTCATAGTGGGTTGAAAATGGATGAAGCAGCAGACATACTTGCTAAAACTGGAGCTAAACATTGCCTCGATCGTAATTCATTATCTTCACTGAAAACATCTTCGTCAGAAATGTTGCTAAAGTTAGAAAATTGTGTTTATAACAGAAATTGTGGAGAAAATCTCAAATATGTAAATACTTGTCCTCGTCACATTTCCAAGATAATAACAAAACTCAATTTAAATGCATGGAACACAAAATATTCTGCCATGTTTTTTTGTACTTGTGGTAATCCTATTTCAGTGCATCATTTGTTGAGAGAATGTTCTGTCTTAACTCCAGTTTACAAAAGAAAATTGTATTGATATCAACGTCCAAGATATCAGTCAAATATTGTCCAGCCCTTCTATCATAAACATTGCTACTGTTATCGCACAATCTAAAATTGCCAAGCTGCTTTGATGCGTGTTTATTTTTACTACTAATTCAAAAAGTTATTGTTATTTTTTATCTTTGAGGTTAAGCTTTGTTAGCTGGAGATGACGCTTTAAATTATTTTTCGTCTAATATCATCAATGGTGAACTGACGTTAAATAAAACCACTGAACTGAACTAACTGAACACACACACAAATCACGCTCCCCATTCTCCCTACTCACGTGTATGCGAGCACGCACATATATTCACTCACTGACAAACTCTCTCTCTCTCTCTCTCTCTCTCTCTCTCTCTCTCTCTCTCTCTCTCTCTCTCTCTCTCTCTCTCTCTCTCGCGCGCGCGCGCGCGCGCACACACACACACACACACAAACGCCCCCTCCCCTGCACACACTCAAAAACTTATCCACACAAAAATTGTTACAATTTCTGATTTTCTTATTCTACTTACAAGTGTTAAATGTTTCCCTGTTAATTTTTCTTTTACGCTTTTTATGTCTTTCAGATGTTATTTGTATTATTCTCGTTTTTCTCATTAATTTATTTAGGTTTTTTTTTCCCTTAAAATGTCAGTACAACACTATGTTAACCTGACAGTAAATGGTTTCAGTCAGTCAGTCAGTGTGTGTGAACGGAGAGTACATGATGACTGGTATGCGCAGAGCATAGAGGACAGATATATTGGAGACAGAAATATTGGAAGAAAACTAAAAAAAAAAAAAAAAAAAAAAAAAAAAAAAAAAAAAAAGTAAGGTAAGAATGGCTAGATTATACTGATGACAAAATGTAATAGGCAGCCGATGACTGGTAAGTTGCCAGCGAATCTAAAACGATCCGAAGCAGACCCAGTCGATTCTCTTGGCTCAGTTGTCGTTATTAATGAAACATGGTTGCAACCCTTTGTACCCAACCTGAACAGCAATCAAACCAGAAGAAGCATTTTAAACACCACGTCTAAAGAAACCAAGGATGATCCAGTCTGGGGCGGAGAGCGATGGCTACCATCTTGAATGGAGATGGTATCATGTTTGTAGAAATTTCTGAGAGTGGCCACAAAATTCTGGGGAGTATTATGCGAACCTTACAAACCAACAACGATGCAATGTCATTCTCAAGCGCTGAGGAAACTTGACGAAAGATGCGTTGTTTCCACCAACACACGGCCCCTGCACTGAAGTTTGCTGCTGCCATAGCTGCATTTGCCTGGGCAAAGCTTTGCGACAGACAATGATGTGATGAAAGATGTGAAGAGCTCCCTTTAGGAACAGACGAAGGCTTTCTCCAGAACTAGGTTCCAAACACTGATGGTTTGCTTTAGTTAGGTTCTGAAGTTGAAGGGAGACAACGCTGAAAAGCAACTGCTGAGAAATGCTGCGAACGTTTTTCAAGATCAGCCTTTGTGTGTTTGAGGAGGCTTATACACATCGGCAGATCCCTTGTTTTCTGTTTCCAGTGCTATCTTCAAAACCTGATTAAAAAGAATAGTGCGCAAAGCAAACAAAAACTAACCAACCAACCAACCAAACAAGCAAACTGTTCATTGTTATGGTCGTTTCCCACACCGAACTACAACAGTAGGCCTACAGAGTCAGACTAGTACATTGATGAGGTCAGTACTTTGTTTTCTTTGTTGGACTTTCGCAGGTTACCTTACCTTTGCTGACACCGGACAAAACTCAGAATAGTGCTTACTTGGTGATGACAGTGTCTTCATTGTTTTCTTGACTGAATTTGTTCAGTTACACTTTTTGTCGTCCGTCAATATGTACCTGATGGTGGACAGAAACTAAACTGGTGTTTTGTGATCGGTGAGGTCAGTGGTTTAACTTTGCTTTCTCACTTGATCCCCTCAGTCTTGCAGTACTTCGTCGTCAGATTCCGCCGGTGCTGGACACAGACACTCAAAGTCTTCCGTGTTGTGAAACACAGACCTCATGTCGGTGGAGGTACCCGCTCTGAGGTATTTGGTCGTCTTCCTCTGTGTGTGTGTGTTGTGTGTGTGTGTGTGTGTGTGTGCGCGCGCGCGTGCGTATGTGTGTGTGTGCGCGCGCGCGTGTGTGTGCGTGTGTGTGTGTGTGTGTAATTTTGGGGCTTCTCGTTGCTTCCTGTGAATGATTTCTTCTTCGTCTGTCATCTGCTTCTCAGCCTCCCTCCCCCCCCCTCGTTCTCGCACTCTGTCTCGTCTGTGTGTGTGTGTGTGTGTGTGTGTGTGTGTGTGCGCGCGCGCGTATATGTGTGTGTGTGTGTGTGTGTGTGTGCATTTTTTTATGTTGTATCATTGCAATGTACACATACGACATTCATTCTTTGCTAAGACCAATGACCAAACATCTCTCTCTCTCTCTCTCTCTCTCTCTCTCTCTCTCTCTCTCTCTCTCTCTCCCCCCCCCCCCCTCCTCTGTGTGTATTTGTGTGTATGAAATACATCAATTCAGTACATATCATATATTGATAGCATTGCATTGTTATCTTGCTTTTTTCATTTAGGGAGGAAATACATTTTTACGAGCTCCTTCACCTATTTTTTTTTCAATGATTACCACCCAGTTGTATCAATTATTCATTGATTCATTGTTATCAACTTGTTCCTCGCTATTATCAGTAATAGTAGCAGTACGAGTATTATTACTACGATTTTTATTTCCCCAGCTCTGCTCCGTCCACGCTTTCAAATCCTAAATTTCGCACACCAAGAGAGATAACTCTCATCATACTTCCTAACAACCTGTAATAATCTGTCATTACCACTTTGAGGCAGGTCGTTCTTTTTTCACTTTCAAAAAAGCCTCTCAAGACGTCTGTGTTTGAAAAGTTATCTGTCGCCGTGTTCTCTCCTAAACATGCTGCAATTCTCTGTAGCAGAAGCTGAGAAAATAATATATTCTGCTGACGGAAAGAAGTTAAATGCAATGGGCTTCTTTCTGCGATGGAGGTTTAAAGCTGTTAGTCAAAGTTTTATCCTGTGTTTTGTCGTTTGTTACTTCTTGTTTTCGCTAAACTGCACAATGACCATGCGTCCCAGAAAGACTGAGGGGTGAGAGGGGTGTAGTCGGTGTCAGGATGAGGGGGGAAAGAGGGGGGGGGGGGATAGGAGTGGGTAGGTAGGGGGGCAGTGGGTAGGTAGGGGGGCGCGGGGGTGGAGAGCGGACGGGGTGGAGAGGAGGTGAGGAGTAGGGGTTAAGAAAATGGCAACACGACTGGAGGTCACGAGGAAAAGAGGGATTGGGGTTATAGGTTTGAATCCCGATCTATTTGTAAGCAGTGGCAGAAATACCTAGTCAGCATGTGTGTGCATGAGACACTGAATTTGTTCAGTTTGTTCGCTTCATCTCTACGTCGTGGAATGGTTTGGTCCTCCTTATCCATAAAAGGATATACAGACCATGCAGCTGTGTGAATGAATATGTTTGTTGTATAGGTATCTGTATAAAGACAAAAACCGTATGTATGACTGTATCAAAATGGCGCGCGCGCACGCGCCCCCCCCCCCCCCCACACACACACACACACACACGTGTGTGTGTGTGTGTGTGTGTGTGTGTGTGTGTGTGTGTGTGTGTGTGTGTGTGTGAAAGATGTTTAGGGTACAATCACGTCAAACGGAACTCTACAGAGTCTTTTAAATCATTACAAAATAAAGATTTTCTTTAAAGGTGGTGTGGGTGTGTGTTTGTGAACATGCAGACACACGCACGCGCACATTCATGTGTCTGTCTGTCTGTTATTCTGTCTGTGTCTGTGTGTGCAAGGGAATGGACGGGGGGGGGGGGGGGGGGGGGGGAGGAGGAGGAGTATTCATGCAGGCGAGATACAGATTGTTCCAGAGACAACGATTCGTCCTCCTCTGTCCTCTGCCGCTCTCTGGGAATCGCCAAAGGTCAGACCTGTCCATTCCTGCATGTCGTCCTCCCCCACCTCTGTCTCTCTGTCTCTCTCTGCCCTTTCTTCCATAGAGCCATGCAAGGCGAAATGATCGAATAATACGACCATACCATTTCACTTTTCGTGTCTTGACTGTTGTCAGAAGATTTTCAGGAGTCCAATTGCTGCCTCGATTCTTTTACGCTCTTCTTCATGCTGACGTGGTCTTTGTAAAGGATGCTTATTCTGTTGCAGTATCATCTCATTTCAGATGCCATGATTCTTCCCCAGGAGATCTCTGGCTATGATCCACCTTTGACGGAGACCGATGCCACCCAATGTGCAGCGTATATAAAATTTTCACTTTGTAGCTGAGATGATTCTGTCGATCCAGATGCCAATGGCTTTAAATTCTGAGAGCGCTGTTGATGCTTGGGCCATTATAGAGAAGACTTCCACAACATCGATCGACAGAAAACTGATTGATTAATAAAACAAAATGTCCAAGGGAAGCGGATATTTAACAGAATAATGAAAGCATCGTTCATAGGTTTTGAAGTGTGACATCAAGGCGGGGGGGGGGGGGGGGGGGGGGGATTTAACTAAAACTGTCATCATCATCACCATTGTCATCGGGCATGAAGGAAAAAAAAAAACACAAACTAAAACTGTCTTGGTCATCACCAGTATCATCGTCATGGTCGTTGTACTGAGGACTATGCTTATGGAATGGTTTCAGACTAGCAGTGATCGTGGCCATGGCAGCGTGTGCTGTGGTCGTCCTACTGCTTCTGACCCTGTTAATGTATGCATGCTGCGTGGGTCACAGAGGTCCGAGTCGGCAGGCGTCAGGCCCGGCATCGAGGATTATGAGTTGTCTGTCATTTACAGCCGGGCCGTCTCTTGTAGTGAAGGTAAGAGGTGAATTCTCTGTGTGTGTGCGCGCGTGCGTGCGTGTATGTGTGTGTGTGTGTGTGTGTGTGTGTGTGTGTGTGTGTGTGTGTGTGTGTGTGAACGAATGAGAGAGAGAGAGAGAGCGTGTGTGTGTGTGTGTGTCTGTGTGTGCTCAGAGAGAGAGGAGAGAGAGGAGAGAGAGAGAGAGAGAGAGATTTGTGTGGGGTCGTGCGGGCTTTGTTGTACGAGATCAAAGTACACAAGCAACAGATATGCTCCCCCCACCCTCCCCCATCTTCTCCTGCCCTTTGCCATGCCCCTCATTCCCCTACCTCTCATCCCCCTTGGCTTCCTCCCACCCCCCACCCCGCCCCCACCCCGCCACACATCCACCCCCACATTCAACTTCGTATATACAACTGCACATCATGTTTGATATGTACACGCAAGTGTGGGTCAGGAAGGTGGAAGTTATGTATCGAATAACTTTCAAACTAACACACATGTGAGAGGACAAAAGTTAGTGCCCACAATAATCAAGGATCGCTTTGTGTGTTTTCAAACAGAAAACGGGGAAGGGAGCCGATTGAAAACAGCGGCCCCTGCCCATCTGGTGTCGACAAGGGA